>QANU01062381.1:291798-314583 GCA_003254905.1 Nissolia schottii | reverse complement strand
TATATATATATATATATATATAGATAACTCTGATGAAATTTTTAGTCCAAATACCTTTCTGATGGCATCAAGTTCATATAGCAAAACTTGGTAGAATTGTCCTTCACTTACCCCATCCCTGTAAATATATTGGATGACATTATAAATAAGATAGTTACCATTATAATATAATTAACAAGTTCATTAGAATACCAAAAAGGATCAATCTTAACCTGTAAAATATTATCCGCAATGGTTTTTGTCCGGTTGCCTTCTTAAATGAGAGTAAGAGTTCTCTGCATTATTACAGAATAGTATGATCCAAACATGTACACTGATGTTGAATAATTATAGGTAATAAATGCAACACCTTTTTTTCCCCTAGTGGCAACCTATTGAACACATAAACCATCTACAGTCAAGTGAAAATTAAAGCTTAAAGCTAGCAAGGATGAAAACCTTTCCCATTAGGCAATTGAAACAATGAAAATGCCAAACAATAAAAATTTTCACCAAAAAAATGTGACATTATTATTGACCATTGGATGAATATGTAACCGCCATCGTGATTTCTGTCAAAAACTTTGGTTATATTATCTTGGTTGTGTAACATTACTCTTGAAACAATGTCAATAGAAGACATCTTCAGCCCTCTTAACCCTCTTAAGTTAATCAATACCTAAAAGGCATTTGGCTCTAAACAAGGTAAACAAGAATTTGAAATTAAGAAGCAAACATGACCTTTCTCTTAACACCATTATAAGAGCTGCTATTAAGTACCTGATCATGCCACCATAGACTATACCATGATGAGGATCCTTCCAACATTTGTAAAGATCTTGAATGAGTTCTTCGCGGTGAGGCTGAGCACAGACCAATCCGGCATACTTTGTTACTTCCGGCCAGTCCTGTGAGGCTACAACCTGAACAGCAGTAATCAGAACATATCAAAAATAGGGTAGGGCAAGCCATGAGTTATAGGAGTTAGTGATTAGCTTACAGCAGCAATGGAAGGACAAGAGTCCTCTCCAGATTCAGGATGAGTTACATCAGCTCCAAAAATTATTGTTGGGATGTCACTAACCAGTGGGATCCTCCAACTTAATGCATCCAATAGTACTGTGTTCCTTCCTCCCATCTAAAAGTATAATAATGCATTTATTCAAGAAAATGAGGATTAAACAAAAGCTACATTTCAAGTGAATACAATTAAGTAGCATGTAGTCACCATGTTACTTTTGATTGTAAAGTTTGATAGATCATTAAAATTGAATAATGACAGACCTTGACATTGATTTTTAGTGCTACATTTGCCAGGTACTGTCTATTAATCTTGAATACGTGTTTTGTAAGGCAGCACTGAGAAATCAGCCCCAGATCTGTTTCACAGATTCTTTTGAGATCGCCTGAATGAAGAATTCGTTTCTTTCAGTGAAAGCAAAGTAAGCTGAAAGTAAAAAAGTATTAAGGTACCATAACCTCATCCTAGCTATGCTGATGAAAGAGATATTGGAGTGAGAATCATACCATAGAGAGAGCCATTATTGTCTGGAAGAATGGCAATGAGCAACTCTAGCTCCTTCCCACCAAGTTTGTCTAGAGAAGCAGACTGTACATACTTCAAGGCCTTCTTTACTTGATCTGGTCTTGCTGAATGTATAGGAATAACAGGATCCTGACTAAATTCCTGTGAAAGGATAAAAGGATTATGTCCCTTGAAAAATGAGTGGAATGCTGTTCTAACATAGAACTTCTCATAGCAAGTTAGAACCAGAATTTGAAACTTTACCATGCCTGAGATTTGGCACATTTGAACTAACTGTTGGCAAAATCCACGAGCTGTACTTTCTTGGACACTTCTTGAGAAATTTATACATGCCCAATATCTTACGGTGCTTCCATTTATTACTTTCTGCGTTGAAAATGAACAACTACTTCTCATTTTTCTTTTCTTCTTCTCAGAAATGAATTATGACTAATTTCTTTTAATGTCTGGGCTGACCTTGTTCATCATGTTCCACTGACCAACTTGTGGCAAGTATTCTTTCTCTCTTCCAGTGTCATTATATTTCAACTATGAAGAAAAGAAGAGCCAATTAGTAGCGTCAGAGAGAATGCAATACAGACAAACAATAAAACTCATGAATTTAAGTATAAGAATGGGCTAAATTACCCATGGAGCAGGAAGAACCCGAGCATCAATTGATGTAAGCTTGGTGTCTACGTTGATACCAAACTCCTTAGCATAGGGATTGTATTCATAATCATTTTGTTGAATAGTCTGCAAGTATGTTAGGAAAACTCTATATTAATCAAACAAAACTAGATATACAAATTATAAAAAAGGACAACTTACCACACTTGCAATTTATAAGACTATCACATATCGTAGTTACCCCAAAAATTATAAAAAACAAAAAAAGAGAGAAATGATGTGAAGAATCTATGACAACGACCTGTAGAACATCTGTCTCTTGTTCACGTGGTCTCTGGCATGAGACCTTTAAGAGAGAGGTTATCTGCTTTTCATTTAGCCCTTTTGTGTATCTCTGGCCCCCAACTATCTTGCATGCCTGAGAATTAAAAGATTCGCATCAGTTATTTTCTGAAGGAAAAAGTAGCATTAACAAAAGTTGTTTTTAAGTAAATTGAAAGAAGAACTTACTTCCATTGGCAAATAGTTCACCTTCTTTTGGCTTCCAACTTGAAGGCAAGGTAGATGAGAGTACTTGATTGTGTATCCATACATTTCTTGGAAATAATCAACTACTGATTTCATGTTCATTTTCTCATCAAGAGGGAAACTGTCGAATGAAAAGAGAGAATCATTTTCTGATAGGTCATTATTCATATCTGAAAAAGTAAAAGTAAAACTTGCAATGCAAAAAAGTTACAAAAGCCTATTTACTTAAGCTCCCTTGTTGGCTGTGATGTCAATCCTGATATCCTGTACTTCCTTCGGAAACTTCCTCTATGTGTGACTTCAACTTTCACACCTCTTAAGGCTTTCTTAATCTGCTCCAGTCAATGCAAAATAGACAAAGTTTATAAGGCTTATGAAAATCTAGCTAGAATTAGAGTTGCTCGGATTCTGCCAGGACTCAGTGCCATTTGAAACGATCCACATTGACACTAGTCTGATGTATAAACTTAAATTTTGAGATTAATGATCTTAATTTATTTTGCTACAAGCTAGTTTGATGCATATTCTTTATCTTGATTGATGACCATTGCAGTGTTGCTAACATTAACCACTGCCGAGTTGCAATAATCAAACCAGTTTCTTACCTTGACGCGATCTGCATCCGACAATGGCTTAGAGTGCACATCTTTCCCCAAAATTTGAGCAACAAAGTCAATTACAGGGAGCGGCTCAATGAATGCCATTGATGACATGTCTGAAAGAACAACAAAAGAAACATAAATAAAAATAAACAAAAATAAAACAAGTAAAAGGGCAGGTATTTAAGAACATGAATAACAAAGGATAGAAGATGAAGATATGTCAAAATTATCACCAATATTAAGAGACAATCCCATCTGAGTAGGCCTTATGCTTTGGTAGAAGCCACGCCATGATTCAAGGCCACCACCAAGTTGCTGTGGTTTCCTCAAGTCAGGAGAATAGAGAAACCTCCCAATTGATACATAACTAAGCATGACATGAGAGACAAGAACATGGTAAGATTGGTTCAAAAGGTGGCAACCCGATTATATTATATACACAATGTTGAAAAGAGCAACCACACCTCTGCGCTGCAAGCTCCCTAAGTACAATGTCAATGACAGTAAGCGCTTCCTGCGGGGTATCAACTTGTTTCCCGCTGAGAAGCTCGCGTAATTGATGCATGCTAACACGGGCCGCAAACTTGATTACCACTTCAAATTCTCTTTCCCTGACACACCCAAAAGGCTATAGTGTGAGCATTTTGAAGGATAACATACAGTTAGTAGCTTGCATATGATATACCTGGTGCTACCACTACCCTCATCATCCTCAATCAAAAGTACGGTGAACTCTTTGTATGAGAATGGAAGCAAGCCAGCAGTGTAGAGATTCCTCCCTCCATCATAGACAGGAAGCCTCATCCCCAAGTCAGTGCTCCGGTGAAGCCTCACCAACTCAGCTATGATAGCTTTGCTTGTCCTCCGAGATGTCACTTCAGGTGTTATTTTAACCTTCAGAAACAACACACACTCACTCATAATAACAACTTAAGCAAAATCCCTCTACACAAAATCTGATTGTGAGCCTGCCAACCCCTTGAATCATCGAGTTTGCGAAAACAAGTTTTGGACTTACATTGTAATGGCTCAAATCAGATGCTGAGATATCAGCCAAGAAGTGATTAGCCTT
This sequence comes from Nissolia schottii, assembly GCA_003254905.1. NCBI lineage: Eukaryota > Viridiplantae > Streptophyta > Magnoliopsida > Fabales > Fabaceae > Nissolia > Nissolia schottii. The sequence goes on along the minus strand of QANU01062381.1, from coordinate 310,247 downwards.
GACCACACACTTTGTACCAATCTGGCCATAGCCAGGCCTGGCTGCAAACACAATACTCTTGGAAGAGGCAGAGGAGGCAAGTTCTGAACCACGTTCTGTTTCTTGTGACTTGTCTTGCTTGCATTGGCCTCTTCTTCTACTTCTGCTACCCCTTCTTCTGAGTTCCATGGATTTCTGCAGTGCCCTCCTAGACTTGATCTCTTGATCCTCCTTCGGGTCCTTCATTGTGTACTCCTTGATGCTACTTCTGCACAAAACAAAGGGAAACTTTACTTTTCCAAGTAGAGACAAATGAAGATTATAACAAGGAACAAAACTGAAACGGTCTATTGCAAGTTCCATGTTTTCTTGCTGAGAACCAGTGAGGAACTTACTTTCGCTCACGTGTATCTCTCTCTCTTAAGTATAGAGAAACAGTTCTACTCTACGTTTTTCACTGAAAAGGGTTTATGGCAAAAGAACAAGTTCCATGTTTTTCACTGAGGAAACGGTTCTTAGCCTTGAAGGAAGAGTAAGGAAAGAAGTAACGGCTGCAAGCTGAAAATAAAAATAAAAAACTATATAATCAGAAAGGAGGATGAGGAGAACAAAGAAAGGAATAGAATGGGATCAAATCTCAACAGTGTTTCATCTTCTCCAAGGCGCTGTACATTCTCTGAAAAGATGGGGGAGAAAGAAATAAAGTAACGTCGGTACATGCAATGATGCAAAACAACAAAAACAACGATCTCCTAGAAAAAATCCAATGACCCTCAAACAATATAATTGTGTATATATCACTATGACTTCCCAATTTACACTAAATTTACATACTCACAATTAATCATAATTTTACATTATCATTAAATTATGTGTTTACAATAATAAAAGTGGTAGAGAAGAAATTATTTTTTACTACTAGTTAAAAATTCTAATAGTTGATAAGGATGTGATTATATATATATATATATATATATATATATATATATATATTATTTTTATAATTTTTCAGAACAGCATTTAACATGAATAGCTGTATTTATTATAGGCACCACGGATGAGGATGTTTTGCTCCTAAAGTAGATACTAACCAAAGTAAACCGACAAATAGAAAAATTAATCTCATGAGAGAAACTTTCTCCTTCAAAGTTTTGGTCTGTTATGTTTTCAATTAGCTCACAAGGGCACATAGGTTGGACACAAGTGGTTGCTAATTGCTTTTGGGGTTCAGGAATGGGAGGGGGTGGGTGGTCCCAAAAGGGGGGATTTGTGTTTGAAATTTACCAAACTCCAAGTTGTTGGTAGGACAGGAATGCATGGGGTGCTATAAATCACCCTTTTCAGCGAACACAAAGGAGCCTTTAACTCCTTCCCAAGTTGAATTACAGTGACAGAACGGGGGCACTGCCTCTAAGACAACACATGCTGGGACAAAGTGGCTTTAAGGGTGCAATATGGCAACAGGAGAAACGCAGCAACGAGTCAAACAAAAGACAGGATAAGAAATATGGTTAATTACACTACCCTCCCTCCTCCCTCACGTGGGCGATTTTATACAAAAAAAATGTTATTTGTAATTATGAGATGTGAGACATCATGTTAACTTATTTAATCTATTATTATATGAGATCATGTTGAAATTTCATTTAATAATGACAAATGACACGTAAATTGACACAGTGCCTCATATTTCACGAGTTCAAATAACACTCCTCATTTTACCATCCCTTCTGGTTAGAGGGTTTGTGAAGTTGCTATATGTAAAAATTATAATAGGCATATGGACAAAGTGTTATCATTAGGTTTATTACAAGAGGTTAGTGTTGCGAGAATAAACAAAATAAATGACAGCAGGTATAATTTGCTGTATCTTACTATTCATAAGGAGAGTCTAATTTTCTTAGTTAAACCTTATTAAATTTTCTTAAAAAGTTTTTTTTATATACCAAATTAAGTAGGTATTATTTATTTTTAAAATTTCAATACATAGAATATATCTATCATTTGAGAATTTTTTTTAAAGACATAAATTTAACACATCATTTTTAAACACGCTTATAATAAAAATGAATTTTATTAATTTTATTTTAAATATACTCACTCATTTATGAGTCCTATCAATTTCTATGTGCATGTGTGTCAAAGAATAACATGGTGTACTTGTGATTAGAGTTTTGCTACACGTACACCAAAAACTATACATCATACATACACTCATATTTATATACATAAAGTTTGTGTTTTAACTCATGTAATGTTTGTGCACTTAATTAAGTATAGTTGAGAGTATTATTTACGAGTTTGTAATGTTTGTGCACTCATGAGAATAAAGTTTGGGCATTATTAATGGTGTATGTATGGGTATATGAAATTGGGTGTACATGTAGCATTTTTGTTGTGATTATATACAAAGAATTTTGCAGTCTTAAATATCATTTAATATATAAGAAAAATTGTAGAAGTATTTAAAGAAATCACATTTACACGTACCTATGAAACATATGTCCATTGATGTGATTGTGAATGAAAAAAATTAAAAACCAAAATGTTATAATATTTTTCAACCATTAACGTTTAGCACAGCTCAAATATTTGAAGGAGGATATAACAAAAGTCTCCCTATCAACATTACTTTTTCTAATTTATAGTACTTAGATGTCCGCACAGAGAGAGAGAGCGCAATGCAAAGCAAAGCATGAAGTAGCCAAAATGCCAAATGGCAATGTCAGATGTACGTGCACCTAAGTCCAAAGGGTAAATGCTCTCTGCAAAGCATTTGCTATGTATGTCTCTGCCTTGCCTGCCCTGTTGAAAAACAAATTTGGGGTTTTTTTTCCTTCTCTTTTTGGCCTTTTTCTCTTTGTTTTCTGTCTTTTGGAGGGTAAGATAAAAGGAACTCAGCATAGCTGAGAATGGTAGAATTACAAAGACACGAAGAACAATCATGTGTCCTGTCCCTTTCCACTCACTGCCCCCTTCACACCACAAATAAATAAAAACATCCCCAACAAAAATTATAAATAAATTGAATGTAACTAGACTACTCATGTCATTATAACTTTGGTGTTAGTTTCTGAGCAGAACCGCATTTTATGTTAACCAGCAAAGTGTTTTGCATTTTATTTATTTTTTCATTATATTATAATAATATTGGTTCTGTATTGAATGGATGGATTGGTATGGTAAGGGGGCCATTAACTTTCAATGCTGCCCAAACTCTCTGACTGCTACTTTGGTCAAATGTGATTTATTTCTTTCAATTTTGTCACATCTAGTCTTGTGAATTAAATTGCTTCCCTCAGAAAAGTTTTCTATACTTGCCGGGCCCCTCCTCCATCTGTGTGGTTGATCCTACTCGTCATAATCAACCACACTTTCGCTGGCCACTATCTTTACTATGTTTTCTTTTAACAAAAGATGAGATCTCACTCCTTCATACACAATGCTAAATCTATCGAATCATATGTCATCTATTAAAATCAATAAGATATTAGACGATTCGTAAATAACTTAGTCCTATGTAAAGATGAAAGCACAAATTTGCATTTCAAAAAGCACACTAGTTTGAAATTTCGAAAATAATATCTCTTACAATTTTCTCAACGAACAAACATATATTGCCAATTCAAGAGTCTTCAAATTTTGTAAATTTGAACCCATATCAAACGAAAATTGCAAGATAGTAAAGCCGAATTGCTTGTGCAGTCGAACATTTTATACTACTGTTTATATGAGTTCAATTGATGGGGGTAGAAAACTTTTTTTTAAAAAATAAATAAATAAATAAATAAATGCAAATTCAGTTGTAAATATATATGTCAGTATGTCACCGTTGCTTCATAATTCGCATATTGAATTGTCTGTATTGAGTGTGTTGCTTACCCGATTAAGGTGCATCTCGCACACCTAGGGCAACCCTACTAAGATCATGTAAGGATATGTTCATATGTGCCCCAAACTAAGGGAAAACGTTAAATAAAATAAATTTTAGTAAATCTTTGAATGGGGCCCTCATATAAATATCATCCCACAAATTTGCCCATTGAGAAATAAAAACTCTAAATGTGTCCCTAAAAATTTAAAAATATGGGTCAAATTAATTTTTTTAAAAGGCAGACAAGTCCTAACTTTGTGCATCTCTTGTAAATATTTATAAATTAATACTGTTTGGATTGGTTTTAAAAAAAATACTTATTTTAGTTATATTTTTAAGTGAAACTTTTTTTAGGAGGTTTGGTTTGTATTTATATGGTGATTTCACATCTTCTTTCACTTTTTTTTTTAAAAAAAAAAGTAAAAAATTTATAAATTAAAAATAATGTTTTACTTTGTTTTAAAAAAATTATTTTTTTAAATTGTATTTTAACATTTATTATTTTTTAAGAAGTATTTTTTTAATAAGCTAATCCAAAAAATAACAATATAAATTAAGGTGTTTTATTAAGTACTTACTTAAAGAAGAAAACAGGAAAGGTGAGAGTTGCTAAACTTACGGACTTCGGTCTATATTCTTGATCCAAAATCAGGGGAAAATAAATTCATTTCAAAAGGAATAATAAATTTAAATGTAAAAGATTTCAATTTTTACAAATGGTAACCTAAAGTGCATGACTGCATGTAAGGCCGCGGGCCCGTTGTTAGGAAGGGATAAGGAGAAATATTCTGAGAATATTTTGGATAACAAATTAAGGAGTAGCATGTGTCATTAGAAAATGTTCTAAAGTGCCATGTACGTATATTCTATAAACATATCCTTTTCATATGAGTTGAACATAGAAAAAAAATTAATTTTTAGTTTATCTTTTAGAATTAGTTAATAGCTTTGGAGAATTATTTTCCTGTTAACGTAGCTCAAGTAAACTTTGATTTGATGTAAGTTTATTGTGTTAAATAATTCAAGGGGGAAAATGTATTTCGATATGACGTTTAAAATAATCATCAAACAAGTTATGAGCTTCTAAGTTTTTTTTTTTTTTTTTGTACTTTGTTATCTATTCTTTTTGGCACTTGTAAGTTACATGCTTCAAGTATTTTATGCAAATATCTTGTCAATTTTGAATTAAGGCTATGTAATTTTTCTATCATAAAAACACATGTTCATAAGTGAAAATAATATTTATATATTACACACTCCAATGAAAGACTCATAATAATTAACCAATGATGTTAATAACTTATCAATACCTCTTATTTTCCGCAACACATTGGTTCATGACTCACCTGCCCCAGCAACTCTACCCAACCCGAAGTTTATTTCGCCGGGTTCTTGCTGTAATTGGCCCATTACCATTTTTGGGTTAAGTTCAACCCATATTTTGGATTCACTCGACTTGACTTGTAGATCAAGTACCTCTTGAAAAGTTATGTTTTTCTTTTTTTTTACTTTTTGAAAAATTATTGATTAATTATAGGACTTTTGTCCTACAATCAATACTTTTTGTATAATATTTTATTATTTTTGTATTGTTATAATTTGTTGTAAAATATGTATAAAATCACTTGAGAATTGGGTTAATGCTTAAATTTAAAATTTACAACTTTAATATCTTAATATCCACATCTTCACACGTTATTTAAAGATCAATTTGACTCTGATTCGGTTATTTAGTGGATTATCAGCCTAAGTTCAAAAAAATGGCCTAATAAAAAAATTGGGTAGAATTCAAATCTCATCCAACCCAACAACCCATTGATACACACTTATAACTATCGTTATTTCATTAATTTGGTACTATTACAGTATTATGCGTGAAAATGAGGCGGATACAGCATAGTTATAATNATTAGGACATCCTAAAAATAATTAGCAAAAATCCAAATAATGTATACACTATGTAGTGACCAATGTCCCCTCTTGGGTGGGGGCAGGAATTTTGGAGTGGGGAGGGACTATATATGTATGAAGCATGATTGACAATCTCAAGGTAACATTGATGAGAATATGCCCTAAACCCCCACTTTATAACACCACCTCACAACATGGCCTACACACACAACCCACACTCTCTGTATGTTTGTGTGATGGTGGTGTAGCTAGCTAAAGAACCTCCCTAACTAATTATTGTCCTCTCTCCACATGGATAGGATGTTGGTTTTTAGAGATGTATACAGTTTGAGAGTCAAACAACATCATTGCATTATTTCCAGTTTTTTTTAAGTATGTGTTGCTTTGAAAAAGTTTATTTTTTAGAATATGGGCAGTACAAATTAATTACGGATGTATGAGATTTTGTGGCTGAAATCGGCACCCCTGGTGCCTATTTCAGCCCCTAGAATTTTTTTTTAAAAAAAAGGTGCTGAAACCTGAAATCGGTTACTGTGCTGCCGATTTCAGGTACCCCTTTTTTTTTCTCGCCGCTGAAATCCACCAACCGCATACCGATTTCAGACCTGTCGATCATACATTCGTAATTTCCTACATTAGCCCATGTATCCGAATTTAAACTCATTCAAACCCATATAAATGTATTTACCCCTAATTTCCATCATACAGTTTTTGTATTATGTACATCAACAAAAAACTATAATAAGCATAAGAGTTGCTTTATTTCTACCCGTTTAGTGTGTATATATATATATATATACTATGTTGATTCACATTTCATTTATTATTGAATAAAATTTTAGCGAAACTCACATTATTTAATGATAAATAAAATGTGAGTAGAGTGAGATACCATGTTAAATGAGTATAATTGTACAAATAAAATTTTTTTTAAGCAAGCGAGAATTTAAATGAGAATATATTATAAGTCATTAAAATTTGTTTAGTGATGAGATGTTTAAGCAGCAAGTAGCTCATTGCAATCGACATGATTTTCAAATTAAAAGAAAAATGAGAATATATTATTATTATCCATGTAGCTAAAGGTGTGGAGAACCATTGCAATCATGATCATTTGAGACCGTACCAGTACTCCTCCACACCAAAAAATAAATAAATAAATAAAGACATTAATTCATGAATCATGCATAGAAGAGAACAGTGAGGGCAGTTAGGTGAAAGGAAAAAAGAAAAAGGAAAAGAAAGAAAGAAAGAGAGCAAACCTTGTGGTTTACGCCATGTATGTAATTTGAAGCCGTGCAGAAATCGTTGTAACTGCTATTGCCCTTTAGTCTTTAATGCATGTATATATATGTATGTATGTGACTACTGTGAGACCCAACTTGTGAGAGCCTTATTGGTATCAAGTGTGCACGAGATGAAAACCTGTCCACAAGAGACAATAACACTGTAACTAAAGTATACAAAACCAGAAGGACTTTCATTTCAATTAAATGGGTGAATGCCTATAAAGTACATGAACATTGAGCATAATCTACCCCCACATAGATCTGTGATTAATATGCACGTACTTAGGCCACAAAAACGTTTTTGGTATTGTGGCCACACCACATCACATGCACAAGCAGTGGTTTTCATTATTACATCTTTTTTTTCTTTCTTTTAACTCTACTAGTGAATGGCATTTAAAGCAATAGCTAAGTAAAAACTGGTAAATTTTATCATGTTAAGTTTCCAGCACATGCTTCTTTTTTAAACTACACAGATCATGGAAGGGTGAGGAGAATGAGGCCATGTAGCTCTATTATGAACCAAATTAAAGGTGAAAGAGATCACAGAAACCAGCTAGACCAAAAAAAAAGAAAAAAAGGAAGAAGAAAGAAGGTACTTTCATTTGTTATGTTTTGATTAGGTGAAAAATATAACCAGTACAACAGTGCTTCGTATGCAGGAATTTCAAATTGAATCCACAGAACAGAACCAACCTTGAAAAAAAAAATCGATTTTTATTTAAGTGGGTGGTTGGAAAAGGCGGAAAACACGGACTAATTCACCATGCATGAACTTGATGAGTTAATTCATGCAAAATTGCAAAGGAATTAACATATCTAAATGTTGTTAAAGGGGGGAAAAAAAGGGAAACGCAGAGAAGTTTGGGAGGGAGAAAGAACATAGAGTGTAGAGCACAATTACTTGAAGGAAACATAGATTTTTGGGGTGCTAGCTTATTGGGAAATGCTTATTCCCTTTCCTTCTCTTGTTTCTGGAGTTGATAGAACATATGTATATGTCCACTTTATATTTTTTTCAGAAAAATTATATAATTATTATTATTAAACAGGAGTACTGGCTCTTCATCAGAGTTTCACTGCCTTTGAGAATGGAGAGAGCTTTTTTATCGAAAGAGAAACAAAAGAAGCATTTTCTTTTGTTTTGGGGGGGGGGGGGCATGAAAGCGTGCCTAATTAGATTATTAAAAAGGAAAAAAACAGGATGAGACCTTTATATGTTAATTTTGGGAACCCGATCACAAAAAAATGCAGAAAGTATGATTTTGATGCACATAGAGAGAGTTAATATAAAAATAACAAGATGATGATTGTGATATAGCATGCATAATTAATAAATAAATAAATATAATAATGGGAAAGGGGTGAGATTCCATACAGAGAAAAAGAAGGTCTGAAAATTAAAGGGGGCAAGGCAGGGGAGGTGTATAAAGGAAAGGGTTTGAGCAAATAATTAAAGGGGAAACGTGACCGGACGGACGGAAATATTGGAGATTCCGGGGAGTGAATTTAAGTGTCAGTGAGGGAGGAAGATAAAGAGAAGAGCACATGGATGGTGCTGTGGTGGTGGGTCGAACTTTTTATAAAGGAGACCAACCTAGCTGGGCGCTCTCTACGAGGCCCTCAAACAACTCTCCATTCTCTCATCTCATCATTCTCACTCACAACACTTCATGAATGTGTGTGTGTATATATATAATGAGAATTGATATCTCTATACTTAATTAGTTGAGGTAGAATCGACCAATAAGACAACCATCAACATAGTCACCGTATTTCCTAAAGACAACCAATACGAACCAACATGCTCACCGTATTCCTACGACCTACCTCAACCTAAGTCTCTATCACTGAACAATGCATGACCATTGTATTGCCTTTTAAGTGAATATGAATGTTTTGCTTTTAAGTGTTTTTTTTTTTTTACATTATTCTTTTAATATATTAGTACTTCAACTTAATTCAGAAATTGCATATTTAAAAAATCTTATTTGAAAAAAAAAGTGTTCTTATTCCTTTTTTTTAAATGTTTTATTCTTTTTTTTGTTTAAATTAATTTTAATGTACGATTCTTCTTCTTCTTCTTTTCTTAATCTTTCATTAAAATTAAGGTTCATCAAGATCTCAATAGAATCAAATGGAAATAATAAAAAACTCCTCCATACTAAATGAACACATATGAAAGACAAAATCCTTCCTATATTATATTGATTCCTATCTCATTGTTATTAAAATATATAGCCTTTATTACTTTAAAAGGATGTGTGTCAAATTTCAAATATATAAAACAAAGCTCGTGTTATTCGTTGGTTATACACAGAGAGCATGTGAATAATTTGAATCTCATTGAAAAGAAGAAAAAAAAAATTAAATTTGAGGGAAAAACCTATATTCATCTCACATGCCTACATTTCATAATTTTTTTTCTTAATAGTCTTCAATATATTGTGATATATAGGCATTGTTTCTGATTCTTTCTCTTTATTGTATCATAAGAGTTGTGCTAATGTGACATATATATTAATTAGTAGACATGCCTAGAGGCATCCTTGTTTTATAGAGCATTGTTGAGCATAAAATATATGATGTAATATATTTTTTATTGCATTCTAATAATATATTGTTTTTATGCAGAATAGGGTATTGCCTTTAAAAGAGTATGAGATATTGTAATTGCTTCTTTCTTATGATGTATCTTATCGTGTAATATCCAACTTAGAACCGACTATCTCATTATTGAATTGCACTCTATGGCATTCATGACTACTTTTATTGATATCAACGTTTAGGGGTGCACATGGATCTGAGTCAACCCGATGACTTGACCAATCAAATCTAATCCAACCCAAATTAGTATTTTCGGGTTGGGTCGGGTCATTGGATTATTTGGGTAATTTTTTATGAACCCAATTCTAATCGAGTCGAGTATCGGCTCTCAATTTTAAAACCCAACACTCGACCTGATGACCCAATTACCCAAATTTTTATATAAAAAAATAATAAATTATTTTTTTCTTACTCCCTCTCTCGTCACAATCATGTTCTATCACAATCATATCTTAGGGGAAGGGAGATTTTGAACAAAAATGTGATGATTGTGATATCAAATTTGTTCTAGTGGGTAGTTTTTGTTTGAAATAGAGAAAGAGTGTGTTTTTTGTGTTCACATTAGTCAATGTTAATTTTTCTCTTTAAAATAAACACAACTCGACTAACCGACTCAATCTAATTAACATCAGGCTGGGTTGGGTTGGGTTTGAATTAATTTTTTAAAAATAAAACCGATCCAACCCAACCCCAATTTTTTTTACTTGGGTTGAATTTTATTTTACCCTAAACCCGACCCAACCCAACCCGCACTCACCCCTATTAGCGTTTGGAAGAATCTTTGGCAAGAAAATACAGACACGCGGGGACAACAGAGATGCGTCCCCTTGCTTCCCTTCATTTTGGATGTACAGAAGTTAACTTAAAAATCATCCCTAGGCATATCTCATATATTTCTCCTTTTTAATGTGCATCAGTTAGTTAAAAAAAATTGTCCCAAGTTAAAGATAATAAGTTTTATGTTTTCCTCTCATTTTTTAAACATGTTTCTATCCCTACTATTTTTGTATTTTCTGTTCCGGGACACTTATCAAATGTGATAGTTGTTTAGGATAATTTGGAATTTATGGGAAATTTAGTTTTTTCATTTTCGAAAACATTCTTTATGAGATTTCAACATTCTCACGGATCAAAGGAAAAAAAATTTGGTCGTTTTTTATTTCCGAAAATATAAAAATCACTTAAAAAATATTTAATTGCAAATCAAAATATGAGTATTTTGCATTCCAGATTTCAGATTTCTTGAGAATATAAAAAAAAATTGCCAACCTCATGCTCCAATATTGATATTAATTGAGAGTGAATTTTAACTTCAACTATTGCTTGAGAAAAATCTCATTGTATTCTTCAGACGCATTCACAAAAATGGTACAACAAATATTCTCGACTATGGTACATACCTCTTTCTAACGGTATGCATAATTGTAATTTCAAAGAAATATTTTTTTTATGCTATGAACACTAAAATTATCTGTTGTGAATCATGTGTAAATAAGTGTGAAACTCAATTATATAAGTGTTGAATGTGATATTAACTAATCATAGAAATATACAGATTATCACACACACAAATATATATATATATATATATATATATACACACACACTATTTTTGAACAGATTATTAACAAATGTGAGTGACTTTCTAAAGTTATCAATCAAATTAAATATGAGTGACTTAAGAAATTTACATTAGAATTATGGTGAGGACTATGATGCACCCCACAAGTTAGGTGCTTAATGCACTTGGTGGAATTCAGTAGATTACATTGACTAGTAACTTGCTATAGCAACCTTTCCTCTCCTTCTCTCAAAGCAACATCCTCATCGTATCCACCACCACCATTGTCCTCCACCTTCGCTCCACCCTTTATCACCATTCACTATTAAAAAAATGTTCAATACCAGTGAATTTATCAACGAATAAGTATGAGTTAACGATTGATAATAAGTTTTTTGGCAAATTTTGCAGCGAATTGTATCTACCAATAAATAACTCATTAGTGATAAGTAGTGGCAGATAAATTATCTTACCAGTAGATATGTCCGTTGATAAAGTATTTAAAATAATTTAATTTTGAATTTCTAATTGTTTATATATATTTTAAATAATTAATTAAATAAAGAACATATAATTAAAATTATAATTTTACTACAATTAATTAAGAAACAAATAAAAATATTATTATTAATCACAATAACCATAATAAATTAATTCAAAACATTACAAATTATTTATTCTAAAGATCTTAAACCCTAAATTAACACTAATATTGTTAGCTAGCAGACGATTCTCTTTTCTAAACCCTAAACCCCAAACTAATTTGATCATCTGATGGTAGTGGATGATTATCTACAACCGAAGATTTAATCATCTGTTGGTAGCGGACGATTCCTTACCACCGCATATTTGATCTTTTGTTGGTAGAAGATGAATCTCTATTGCCGTAGAGGATATGAATCTTCTGGCAATGGGTAATTGTTACTGCCTCAGATTGTTGGTCTATATGCGATAAAACCCTAAAATCACTAAATCCTAATTTGATGAAGGCAGATCATCTGTTGGTGATAAATGATTCTCTCTTTGTGCATCTAGACCATATATCTTTTCAAGGAGAACAATTTGATGTTCAAGTTCATCTACCCACGGTGACCATGAATGTAAAGGAGGTGCCTCTGAACATGGAGGTATATATTGAAAGTCCACTTGAAGACTCACTTTTGTCTGTATATCCTGAAGAAAAAAAAAACCATAACTATACATAAGTTAAAAAAAATATAAATATACAAGTTAACAAAATATAAATACACAAATTAACTTCAACCTTAACCCACACAATAATACATACCCAAACATCCATAACCTAAACCCTAATCCTAACCCTTATATAATCTTAAACCTAACACAAAGCCTAACCATAAACTATACCTAAGTCAAAAGACCATACTTGTAACACCCTAGCTAGCTAGCCTACGCTTAAGTCGCAAACTTGCTAACTAAGTTGTTACCTGCTTTGGTGGGGATAATACTTAGTCACGTTTATACTTTAAAAATATTGTTACCCAAAATATGGACCAAATTAAAATTTTCCTTGTACGTTACATAGAGTAAATTAGGAGCATTGTCACGTTAGAGCATACTTTGCGAGCGGAAACATAGCATGCTTAACTATAAATAAAGATATAATTAATACATGCCAAGATAACAAACAACGGTCCTTCATACATTCATAAGCAAATACATAATTAGTATTATAAGTATTAAGTGCAAATATCACATAGAAGTACAAGTACACATATATAATCTACTAGCTGATCGTCTAGTCTTTAGCCATCCTCCCTTGGGAGGGTTCTTCCCCATGTAGCTCCTCTTCTTGTCCCTCGTCGAATCCTGAAGTCATGGATGAGTGGGGTGAGAACATAGCGCTCTCAGTGGGAAACGTTAGGGATTAGGGGATTTCTTATCCTCATTCACACTTCAGGCAGCTCAGGGTTTTCTAAGTGTTATAGTTATACTATATCCCTATTATTTATTAATATTCATGCTAAGCCTGAGCAGCTTTATCTAAATTATCTATGTGACTGGGAAACCTATTCTTCATTAACTAAGTCATTTGTTCTCTATCTTACTTCCTAAGTCACATATAATCACATAATCACATAATAAGCTTCAGTGTGCGTCCACTTATAACCGTGCCCATTTTAATTATAAGCTTCCACACACATCCCCTTATGTACAGTTGTATATCACCTAGAGCACATACTCAAGCTCAACCCTCCCCGGTAGCGGTGGCCTACCTCCACAAGCTCCATTTTTGTCTCAGTATCGTGAGGACCAGGCAGCGCTTAACCTGAGTAGCTCACGATAGGAGAGTCCATCCTTATGCTAGGGATGGCGAGGGGATCCTACCCCGTCCTTATGCTAGGGACGAGATAATCCCAAGGTTCAGCTTGCCTTTCCTGCCGGCTAGTGGCACAGCTAGGAAAAGAATCCTTTAACCTCATCCTCCTTTATTTCCTTTTAGGGACTTAGTGACACCATGCCCTATTCCTTTTCCAGTCAACAGCCCATATATCCAGTCCACAGTTCATATATCCAATCAACAGTTCACATATTCAGTCAACAGTTCATATAACCAGTCGACAGTTCATATATTTCGTCAATAGTTCATATATCCAGTCAACAGTTCATTTTAGCATACTTAGTTCAATTAGTAGATCCTTGGATAATTGCAAGCAGTATGAAAAGCTATGTTTAAGAAAAGTGTTTGTGTTCAAAAAATGACAAGTTTTGAAATGGGGATTCTGAACTTCAGTCAGGCCGCTTAGCGCATAGAACGTGTCGCTCAGTGCACTGGCCGCTCAGCGTGAACCATAGCCGCTCAGCGCTACCTGACGAATTTCAGCCCCTAATTCCTGCAATTTTCCATGTTCCACAAGTTTCCTCAAAATCAACCTTCAAAATATTTCTTCCATCACTCATCATCCATTTTTAACAACAATAAACATACTTTCATGTTCCTAAAATCATTTCCATCCTAAATCCATACTTTCCTAACAACCAATTCAAAAAGCACATAACATATCTGGCATGTATAACATATTCACATATAATCATAATAGTTCATCAAGGAGGCATTAAACAAGAAAACCCAGCAACTAGTAAAACAGACGTCTGGTTTTTTGTCAAAAATTAACGACCATAAACCGGAGAGGTCTAAGATCCTACCCCAAGGTTTTTGGTAGCCCTAAGATCATTTTTCATGTCTAAAAACTCAGATTTTGAACCCCACTGCACGAAATTCCAGTTTTGCCCCTTTTCCCAAAATTACCATTTCACCCCCGTAAACGCCTTGTTTTCTTTGGAATTTTTGTTCTAAAAAACCCAATGGATTCAAGACTTGTCCTTAAGGTTTTTGATAGTGCTAAACGCATATTTTCTGAAAACAAACCCAGTTTTTCGGTCCCAAGACATGAAATTCCCATTTTGCCCTTTTTTCACAAAAAAACTCCGTTTTCTGCCTGTTCGCTGAGAAATTCGTTGGGGACTCCAAAAATCATAAAACTTGACATCCCCACTCAATTTTTTGTGTAGAACTCAAAATAACATTATTTTTTCATGATAAAAATCCCAGCATACAGTTCCCTTCAAAATCGTGCCATAGCCCTAATTTCAGCTTAGGTTTTCCTAATTTCTGACAGAATCACAGACAACACTAACAGATCCAGACAATCATCAACAACAAATATATACCAAGGTCACATAAAAGGCATCCTAACCATAGATATATCTAGCATAAAACATAGCACAAACAACATCATACATCTTAAATCACATAGACAGTGATTATGTCGGTTTACCCACGTTTTACAGTTCTGGTGTTTCCTGTAGACTTATAGCTTGCTTTGATGGCTCCTAAATCTTCTTGGGCTGAATATTTCCAAGCTTCACCTAAGGATTTTGAAGGATTTTTGTAGGTTTAGGTTAAGGAATTTTTTAGGGATTTGGACTGGGTTGGTTGTAGGAAGTGTCTGAGCCTTTGGTTTAACAGAATAACAGTCGAGTATGTAATCGGGCAGAGCTTTGACAAGGTTTCCAAATTTTCTCTCAATTTTTAGATTTTGGGGGTATTTATAGGCCAAAGGCCGAAATTCCCCTTTCTAATTTTTCCCTTGGGCAAAATTCCCAAAATGCCCTTATTTTGTCTTATTATACATGTCCTTTTCCTGAGTCATATGGTGACTCACCATGTTGGACTTTGACTTGGCCAAGTGGCCACCTTCTTGGTCGTGTATGGCCTTGTGTCTTGGCCACTTTTTGTGGCCAAGAATTAACGAGCTTTTGCAGATCAATTTTGATCAGATTTTATCGTTTTCGGTCCCGGTACTTCGCGAACGACTGTTCTAAAAATATTTTGATCACGTCTTTGTGATCCCCTAATTTTTTCAAGTAATATTCTAGGTTCATTTGAGGTGTTTGTAACTTCTCGTTTGTAGAAGTACCTTTTACGGGTACTTTGGACGCGCGGTTGTCCTCAGACGACAAAAAGAGTTATTCTAGTGTCTGCAGAAATTCCTGAAACTGAGCAGAATTTCTTCTACAGACACTTTTAACCCAAAGGCTTGTGTGAGGGATTGTTCCCCTATTTAATTTATGAAATCTTTGCTAAGGGAAAAAGCGAGATGTTACAATACTCATAATGCACATATCAAAATTCACAATAACACAATAAGACTCTCAGATCACAATAACATCTAGTTTACAGTCAAAATCAAATAAAAGAAAGACAAAAGGAAAAGACTTACAATGGTTGTTTAGTGCCTCAATGGTTGCAGCAATAGGGAGATAAGGGTGTGTATGAGCGTGGTGGCCTCAGTGGCGGCAGCGTGTTAGATTATGGTGGAGGTAGAGAGTATGGTAAGTGAAGAGACGTGAAGAAATTGAGAAATTAAATGAAGAAAAATAGAAGATACACTTATTTATGATTGTGCACCGTTATCAGCAAATTAATCCTTCGATAATTTTTTCTAATCTATTGATAACCATAAAATGAAAAGCATTGTTTCAATTGTATGGGAAATCTCCCACTCAATGAAATTTGATTAACGACAGATAAATATGTTGCTATAATATTATCTGTCGGTAAATCCTATACCCTAAGCCCTTAACCCTAACCTTTAAACGTATAACTAGAGCAATTAGATGAACCATTGTCAATAAGAAAAAGTAATGTCGTATTAATCCTATCAATTACATGTATCTATGTTGCAGTCTCAAATTGTCTACACTTTTATCATCCTTTTACAGATAGACTAACCGCCATATATAGTACAATAATTATAACGATTGTTAATCTTCAATTAATCATGCACCATCATTTTGAACATGCACAATAATCAATTATTAATTTACTCATCGCGTTAGTTCCTGTTTGATAAATTTTGGTAATTAAGTGCGAAAACCTATTTTGTTTGGTTTATACATAATTCTTATAATTCGATAGACTCATTGATCATATGTCAAATTTTGATGATGTGCTTATGTTGTAATTGTTTATTAAAGAAGACAAATAAGAAATTTAATAAACCTTAATTCCCAAACCCTAAACCCTAAATCCTAAAATTAAATTTATTAAAATATCACTAATTACTGGCGGATATATCCATCTATATTACTTTTTTGTATTTTTTAATTATTTAGTGATTACCGACAAATGTGTCACTAATTACATGGCGGCGGGGGCTTAGAGAGATGAAAGAGAGCAAAAGGGGTCACAACTGTGGAGGCGGCGGTGGAGGACATGGGTGGTGGAGGTGCATTGACGATGAGAGAAAGAGAGGCGGAGGTGGGAAGAAAGGGTGCAGAGAAGGAGAGTGGGAATAAGAAAGTGAAAGGGAGACTAGGTAACCAACAAGAAAATTTAACCATTGATTAAAAATAACAATAATTTAAAGGTTTATAGGACGTGAGATTATGATACACTTTTTATTTTATAACAAAGTGCATCAAATACCATCATATGCAAAGAGCATATTAGACTGCGCCTTAAACCAGGCTTGAACTATTAATTAAACTCTAAAGTCATACATGCATATGTTGATAGTCTTAGTCATCATACGAGTGAAAGGTAAGAAATAGGGTGGAAAAAAATTTCCAAAAGAAAATTTAGTTTACATGTTTTTAACATATAAAAGTGACGTATCATTTTTAGTGTGCCACTTAAACAGAGGTACATTTAATGCGCAACTACTTTTTTTCATTGTGAATTGCATTATGCATCATTCATTATATGTAAATATGATTTAATGATTGGAAATCATAAGAGTTTTCTTACAATGGAAAATGCAATAACAGAACTTTGAGCGTGGCAACAAGTCTCCAGGGTTCATTGTTTTGTTATTAAAAATAAAATAAAATGGAGGATTGTATTTATTTACCATAAAGGATTGTTGGGAATAAGTTCAGCTTCATGGATAAAGGGTTTCTTCTTCTTTCTTTTTTTTTTTTCTCTTTTTTGAATTGAATCAAACGGAGAAACGAAGAGGGGAAATCATAAGAGGGGGGGGGATTATTGGAAAAGGTAAAAATTGAAGAAGAGAAAGAAGAAGAAGAAGAAAAAGGAAAAATGGGTTGGAAGTGATTTCGGTTGAATGAGAGTGATAAGTTTTGTTTATGGTTTTTCTGAAGGGGTGGGTTTTTGCTTAGGAAGAAAGAGTATGAATGATGCGAAGTTTTGTTTTGTTGCCGCTGTGTGGTGAAACGGAGTAGGCGGCCATTCACGAAGAGCACGATTTGCTCACCGACGGAGAGGAACGAGATTAAGAATATTCGTTGGTTGCTGTGCGGCGGAGCAGTGGCTGCTGTGGGCTGTAACAGTGACCAAGGTGAATGGAAGTTGATGGTTGTTGGATCAAGGTTTGCGAGGTGGTGAAGGCGGAGACACTGTTATGCGGTGGCTTGGTGGATTTGAACTGAAAGTTTTATTTAAGGGTTAATTAAGTTTTTAGTCCCTGTAATATGAAAAAGTTTGGTTTTAGTCCCTCATGACAAATTTTAGTCCCTGTAAAATGTGAAAATTTGATTTTGGTCCCTGTGGACAGTTGGTGATGGACGGTGATGTAGAAATGGTCCCTGATGACGAGTTAACTGACACGTCATCACCGTCCATCACCAAACGTTCACAGGGACCAAAATCAAATTTTCACATTTTACAGGGACTAAAATTTGTCATGAAGGACTAAAACCAAACTTTCTCATATTACAGGGACTAAAAACTTAATTAACCCTT
>QANU01062381.1:153471-291693 GCA_003254905.1 Nissolia schottii | reverse complement strand
CCCCGTTGATTTTAAATTACAATTTTAATACTTCGTATTTACGCCCTCTTTTTTTACTTGAATTGGTGAGACTTAGGTAAGTGAATACTCCCTCTATTATTGTAAGTCTTTTAAGAGGTTTGCACAAAAATTGAAAATTGAGGAATTAATTAAATGGCCTTAATTTAAAAAAAATAGTTTAATTACTAAATTATTTTTAATACACATCCTTCCCCTAATTACTTCTCTCTCTACTTGTATATCCATTACATCTCTCCATTACTCCTTCTTATCACTAATGAGGTAGAAATAAATAGAAAAGATAATGAAGTTAAAAGTAAAATTGGCATAAAATAACTAATTCTATATTTAAATGTTAAATGGACTATCAATATAGAATAAATTTATTATTTTAAAAGTATCTATAATATTAAACTGATGGAGTATGACATACTTTTATTGCAAACATGTCTAAATGTAAATGTAGCATGGTATCTCAACTTGGAATATTTACATTTAAATGGCCCCAAAAAAATTTTAACCCCGTATTATAGTCTAACAAAAATATTTACGAATGTATGATTTTGGTTCTGAAATCGCCACCCCCTATGGCGATTTCAGACCCTAGAGTTTTTTTTAAAAAAAAAGTCTGAAATTGCCACACTCTGTGATGATTTCAAACTTTTTAAATTTTTTTTAAAATGTCTGAAATTGCCACAGCATGTGGCGATTTCAGACCCAAACTCATACATTTGCAAATTTTTGTTTTAACCAATATTTTGGTATACAAGTTATACCAAATGCCATAGAAATGTAAAGAGGTCTCTCAACTTCCAATGTACCCAACATCGACGAAAAGTATGTTACAATTTCTAACATGTTAGAGCATCTTCAATGTGTGTCCTCTTAAAAGTCCTTATTTTAGCTTCACTATGGTTATAATGATGTCATATTATAGATGCATCTTAAAAAGTAAAAGTGTCTCAAAAGTGTCATTCTTCTCTCTAATAGAATGGATTAACTTTGGTTATTGGTTATAACTATGACTCCACCTTAATTAAGTCTTTTAATATCATTTAAAAAAAATTAATAATAAAGGTTATCACATGACACATGTCATATAACTATTAATGAAAGATAAGATGGATGAGTCACTACTTAAAGAATATTGACTTTTTTTTTCTTACCTCATCAAAGTGACACTCTCACTTTCCCAACTTTAATTTAGTGAAAAAATGAAAAAACTCAAAATAATGAAATTAAGAATTCTAGAAATCAACCATTGAAAATTCTCTTACTGCCACCACAATTACCAATGATATCCTAATTTGTTTCCATTAATTCTAGCATATGAAATACCAAAAGATTATCAAAACATACTCAAACCCTACTCTGACTAAAGTTTGATCATCCATTACCTAGTTAACACGCTAACCCTCTTCCACACCATTCTAACATTGAGTAAACTAGTAGTTAATTGTTAACTATTCCTTTACCTTCTATCTGCTTACCTTAAAGGGATGTTACGTAAGACACATGCATGAAGTAGCTAGTCAGCAGGGTTTTTATTTTTTTGGGGTCAGACATGTTGGAGGGTTAGATGAGACCAAAATTAATGTCACTAGCTAGAGAATTCCCCCAATAATGTATATAATATATGATTGAAATCTTTGCACTCGAAAGCAAAATGTTTTGGTAACTATAATGAGAGCGCCCATGACTTTGGTCTGATGTGACCTCTTAGAGCACTATTGCGTGCAGTGTGGGAGTTCATATAGGCTGAAATTTTTGGCAACGTCGCTCTTAATGTTACCATATTTTTAAGGACATGCACCCCAATAAGTTATTAATTGCTTAAATATTATAACTAAAATAACGTGTGATGTGAGCAGCATACATGTTCAACTTTTCAATGGGGTAACGCCAGCTATAGTAGAATTTATGAAAGAAGAATGAGTATCCAATGAAGGAGGGGGAGAGGTCTTGAAAATGCAGTAACAATATCAATTGTGATGCAATTGTTAGTATAAAAGACTTTTATGCAACATCCTGGTGGTTTAATTAGGCCAGCATCTTGGCTCGTGACACATGTAATGGGTGCGACTCTTTTATGCTATCTACGGTTTGAAAAAATTATAAAGAAATAAAGGCTACTAATTATAGTTTTTGGCTCAATAATAAATGTTTGATCCAACACATCTGATCATGTGTTGCTACTTCAAATTTTAAATTCGGGAATATAAAAGTTAATCACTTTTTGTTAATACGTTAAAAGACAATTAGATGCCATTGTAAAAAAAAATTACACATTCAACACATCACAATGAAACTCTACACTCTATTGATAAATATAAATTGACAGAAATATATGTAAAGATTATTGTTCTAGACCAACGGGGGTTGGTCCAAGTGGTAAGCGGCTTGGTATCGCTTAAGCAAGGTCCCGAGTTCGAGACCTTGTGAACGCAGTTATCCCCGCTGGGAGACTCACCCGCCATAGCCAGGTGCGTAACCCGGGTCGATCCGAATTAGTCAAGGCTAAGCCTTAGATACCGGGCAAGCAACCTAAAAAAAATTATTGTTGTAGGCAGAGAAAGTAACCAATTTTGAAGTCAAATGGAGAAATCATTGTGGTGTTGTTTTTAAAGTTTGTGGGACGTTGGGACACAGTTGCCCCACCAAAGCCAATGATTGACAAAACGTTACAAATCAAAAGGAAACATGCATGTCCATAAAGGTGAGAATGATTATGGTGGGACGATCCATCAATCTCAAGAAAACAGAGATTTAGATGCTCCTTCAAAGCAGTACTACTCGAATGATGATGAGGGTTTAAAAGAACAAATAAGATCACTCAGTGCATTACGAAAGACCTCTTATGGGATGGGAGATGTGATATATATTACTATCTTGTGTATAGGGTTTGAATTCTAATTTGTCTCGTTAAATTGAAAAAGGATCATTGCTTTTTAGTAATGGTTATAAACCATTTACGCATTATTATTATTAACTACTTTTTACGCTATTACTTTCCCTTTGTCTTGTTCAAACTTTTTTTGTTTGTAAAATCGTCAGAATCGATCGCTTTTGTAACCTTTAATCATTTTCCTTTTCACCAACATTCCCTTTGCCATATAAATCAAATATATTGGATGGCTGCCACTGCATTATTAGCTAATGAATGGTGAGTGATCATTGCCTAATAAGTGATCAAATTAGAAATTAAGACGTATTTTAATTGCATTAGTTATTGGCGTCCAATCTTTTAACCCTGAATCCTATCTTGTTACGTAGTCTTGAATGCTCTTATTGAACACATTTAATATCCTAGCCACAAAGCATGACTTTTGCAAACAACATTGTTCTGGTGAAATAGTCGAGAAAAGAGTTAAATGAAAAGATAGAACTATGAAAACAAACGCGGGAACACACGGTCTTAGTATAAGCATAAGTAAGACCGAATATATGAAATACAAGTTTAGTAAGAGACATACAAGTCCTAACTTAAAGGTGAAAATTAGGGACGATTCTATACCACATGTCACAAGATTCAAGCGTCTTGACTCCATTATCCAATATGATGGAGAGATAGAGGGTGATGTGAATCATAGGATTTAAGCTAGATGGATGAAATAGAGGAGTGTCTCGAGAGTTCTGCGTGATAAAAAAGTGTCACTTATGCTTAAGGAAATTTTTTATCGTATAACTTTAAGATCAACAATGTTATGTAAGACTAAGTGTTGTGCAGTAAAAACTCAACAGAAAAATAAACTCAATGCTGCAAAAATGAAGATGTTGCATTTGATGAGTGGATACAGTAGACAAAATAGGATTATGAATGATTGCATTAGGGAAAAAGTCGGGGTAACATCTATCGTGGAAAAGATGGTAGAATCATGTCTTAGTTAGTTTAAAAATGTGCGAAGAAGACCCTATAGATCAAATAATGGGTAACTTATTAGCTAGAGATAGAGGGAGAGACCCAGAAAAATCATAGAACAAATTGTTATAAAAAATTTAAAAATTAATGGTATGCAAGAAAACATAATTCTTGTCAAGACACTATGATATTACTTAATCCTTGTAATACACTTTACATAGGGGAAAAGCTCGGTTGTTGTTTGTTATTGGCCTCCAAGTCTAAGCGGTGGTAAATTTAGCTCATTAATTTGTTTATAATTCATATCTTCTAAAAACTTTTATTTATTTATTTATTTATTTTCGTTAAATCAGATCGTCAATCAATTTTATTCCAACTGACGACCAAAATCGGAACATGAATTCCAATTTATTTATTTTTCTGATTTCAAACAAGGGTCAATTTAATTGAATGCACAAAATTGACGATGATGAGTAGTAGTAGTGATGTCACAACACTCACTACCATTGACTAGTTAGATTGACTGAGTCTATATATATAGATGATCTCTTCCTCTCTGATGTAGAATCAGTTGGTGCAGGAGTTTGGTAATGGAAAACCTGCAGAATTGGAATGCAGAGCAAGTTGAATTTTTGGGAAAGCCTTACTGTTTGTCTGGCCTGCACGTTTTTGTTCTTCTATTATGTTGCACGGGTGTCGGTATGAGTATATTGTATACAATATGATACGATATATTTAACAAAGACTCGTGAGGTAAATATTTTTTTTTATTAATTTTTTTTATTTTTAAAAAATTTTAAAATTAAATTTATTGAATTTTGTCACCATTTCATAAATTAATATTTTTTAATAATTTTTTTTTAAAAAGATGTACCATAAGTTAAAATAGTTCACAAAATTTTAAACTTCTTATAAGTTTATTCTTTTCAATAATTTGACTAATAGAAAAATTTGACAATATCATACATAATATGAAATGAAATTCAAATTCACATTTAATTTTAAAATTATCCAAAAAAAAATTATAAGAGAGGTTATTTACCTTAAGAGACACATGAGAAATCACTTATATTTAATTGTTTTATTAAAAAAAATTAGGGGTACGATGATATATATGTAAAAATTTATTATTATATTTATATAATAAAACAATTAGTATTATTATTACTATATAAGTTTAAAGCTTTATACCTTCTCTCTCCCTTACTTGATTGGTGAGACTTGAGAGTAACTCTTTGTTTGGATATTGTGAGAAAATGGAAAGAAAAAAAATGAAAAGAAGATAAAAAGTAATTTTTTTACTTTTATTGCTTGATTTAAGAGAAAATAAAGAGAAAGAAAAATGAAAAAGATGCAAGACCTATCATTTTCACTCTTATAATTAGGGGTGAACATGAGTCCTACCCGACCCGCCGATCCGACCCAACATGAGTCCTACGCTTAGGTCGGGTTGAGGTGGGTCGGCGGGTCGGATCCAATGGACCCGACATATTATATGGGTCGAGTCTCGGGTTTCTACTTTTCAATCCGATCCGACCCGCCGACTCCCTACATATATATTATTTTTAATTTTTAATTGTTAAAATATGGTTATTTTAAATTTTAAAAATAGAATTTTTAATTTAAAAAATAGGTGTCTATTTTTTAAAAAAATAATAACTTNCCCGACTCGACCATGGCGGGTGGCGGGTCTGGCTGGTACCCGTAAAAAAGTGCAATTTTACCCAACCCAACCCGCCTGCTAATAGGCAGGTCGGATCGGTGACATGGGCAGGTCCTACCCGACTCGACCCATGTTCACCCCTAGTGAACATGGGTTGGACCCAACCTATCGACCTGCTGATCTGACCCAACTCAACACTCTTTATTTGGGTCAAATTGAGTTGAATCGGTGAGTCAACCCAACAAACCCACCAAGTATGTAGGGTCGGGTCTCGAGTCCAGACTCTGTAACCTGACTTGACTCGTGACTCGACTAGGCATATATTATATTATTATTATTATTATCATCATCATCATTAATTTATTACCCTCTAGTCTCCACACTCAGAGATCACTCAGCACTCACTTCTTCAGTTTCCCTTTCTCTGCCATGGCACCAACCCGACGTCATCCACCGTCTCTCTTTCCAACTCCTTCCTCTCAAACTCACCAACTCCATCTGCATCTCCGGCCATCACCCACCACTCTCGTGCTATCTTTCTCTCACCGGTCATTGCTATCTCACCGTCGTCAGAAATCGCGTCTTTCTATTCGCCACCACTCAACATTTCCATCTCTCTCCGCCACGACGCCTCTACTTATAATAGTCATTTTCTAGTAGTTATCTCATACTTCTTGTTAGAATTAAAATAAAATAAAATCCTACACTGTTATCTGACTTATCTCTATTTTGTGACATTCCACCAAGTAATGGTGCTCGCCCCATTATCACTTATTATACCTCTTTACTACGGTCACAGTTTTCATCATTACCGACCTCTATTCACTACATCGTCACCACCATAGTGGCCTCCGCTTTGTTGTCACTTTTAGTTGTCGTTGTTGCCTTCACTGGTTCGCCCAGTTGTCGTTGTTGCCTTTGCTAGTTCTGCCTAACCGTCCTTATTGCCTTTGTTGGTTCTTCCTAATCGTTATTGTTGCCTTTGTTGGTTCTGCCCAGCCCAAATTCGTTGTCGCTCTAGATTTTCTATGACAACCTCCATTGAAGTGTGACAAGCTTAAAGTTCAAAGAGCTTTGAGGGAGAGTGTTAAAATTAAAATAAAATACTATAATATTTATTATATCATAGATTGATTTAGGTTTGATTATGTGCTGATTTAATTTGATTTAGAATTATTTTGTGTTGATTCTGTTGTGGGCCTATAAATTGACACTACTTTATTGTATCCATTGCACAACTCTTATAATACAATTACGTTATTTCTTGTTTTTTGTATTTTTTCTAAAACTTTTATTATGTCTCTTTATCTGTTTATTCAAGATGTTTAACACTTCTTGAACTTTAATTAACACTTTTACTTTTTTATCTCTGCTATTTTTTTTGTTCTAATCCAAGCTAGAGAAAATTGTATAATCCTCCATACTTCTTTCTTCCCAACTTCTTTCGCTCCTTTTTCTCTGGATCAAAGCAAAGGGTAAAACTTTATTATTTTTAATTATTATTTTAATAGATAACATTACAAGAATGATAGCATGGATTGAATTTTGAAGAAGTTAATCTTTACTGACACCATGGCAGATTACAATTCGAATTCGATTAAAAGAAGTGCCCCCATTTAATGCTTCACCATATTTCATACATTATTATCTTTAATGGAGGATCCTTGAAAAAGTAAATAAAAAATTTGAAGATGACAAAAATGCCCACAAATTCAAATAACCGCAAGTATTATAACTTGCAATGAATATGGATATTTTTGCAAATTTCATATCCACATGGACAAGTATCTATACCCATTTACTAAGGGGTATGAATACAACAATTAAGGTACCCAACCCATAAACACTTGTTAATTATTTATTAATATGTAAAATTATATAAATATTTGTATCTATATAAATATAAAAAGAAAATTAAAAACCTTAATTCATTGTTATCTACAAAGTTATTAATTTTTTATTATCCATTTTGTTAATTAAAATTGTGATTTATTACTAGTAGTATAATAGACCTACTATCTTAATTGCAAAATGAGTATGAGTTTTTTTTTTTTAAAAAAATATTAGAAGAATAAGATGTGAGTCGTTTTGAACTGTACCGACCATTTTTGACACAAAATAAGTAACAGGTTAACAACATAAGCAAAAGAGGGGAAGTAACAGGAAGAGAGGTTAATGAGATATGCAAAATAAATGTGTGGAACACTTTACCCTTTTGCAAAGTTGCAATATCGCTAATTGAAGTCACTTTTAGTTCATCATCCACTATCAGACACCAACAGCATGTTTTAAAGCCCAGGCCCACCAGCTTGATCATCATGTCATTACAAATCGATAGAGATGAACGTAATGTTATTATAAAAAGACAAATGCTAAAGGCGCTCATCTTTTAAACTTTTTGTCCTCATCCATTGCATAGGCAATTTGTGTGTTATGGTTTACACCAAGCAAACTAACAAAGCCAAGCCAACATGCATAAATATGTGAAATGACTCCCTATCATGTAAGTGGTCATGCATATCATATTTGCAATCATTCTTGAAGAAGTCATGCTTTGAATCACTGGGTTTGGAATCAAACAAGATAAACAAAATGATTTAATTAATTTGCAAATAAATTCCTATGTTTAATCTTTTAAAAGAAGAATTTGATTTCATTTTCTAAATTTATAGGAATTCAAGTTGTTTATATTATAAATTCTATCATTTTTGTAAGAGTTTTACTTGGAATTGAATTTATTTTAACATAAAATATTAATTTATCGTTATTCAACTAACTAAATTTACAAACTTTATCATTTTTCTTAAATCAAACTTATTAAATCTTATTTATTAAATCTTATTATTATAAAAGACGATTTTACTCTTATTTTTTTCCCAAAAAATATTTTTTCCAAGAATATTTTTTTAAAAAAAATTACCAATTTTTTTTAAATAAAAAATATTTTTTAATTTTTTAAAAATATTTTTTCTCAAAAAATATATTTTTTTCAAAAAAATTATTTAATTTTTTTTCAATTCATATTTTAATAAGGGTAAAAATGTAAATTAATCAAACTAAAGCAAATCAATTCTTATTTTAATGAATTCCAAACATGATAATTGATTTCTAAATCAATTCTTTATCATCTTATGTAATTTGTTCCAAACGTAGTAATTAATTTATAATTCAAATTAAATTTAAATTATTTCAAATCAAATAATTTTCTATTTCATTTGATTCTAAACACACCCATAAAGAATTGAAAGAAAGGCTAGTTACTTTGAATTGATTACCTCGAATAGTTGACATTTCTTCATATTGCTTATTTTTCACTTGAAGAAAAGAGATAGTTAGCTAGATTACAACAAATTAAAGAAAGGATCAGTACTTGTGGGGCAGGGCAAAACGTTGATCTAAGACACACTTAAGTACCTCCTCTGAAGAGGCCTATATAATTGGTTATTTTGTAGTAGGTATCAAATCAAATGGTCTCACTCACTGTGGTTTGGACTTTGGACTATGCATGGAACAGGCGAGTTCATAACTTAAAGAGCAATGTTATATGTATATTAACAATGTGAGTGTAAGTTTTATAATATATATGAAAAAGGAAATTTAGAGTTTATATCAAGATTAGTGTAAAAATAACATTTTTGTAACTTATTGCCTATGAGACACAAGCACATTCAACTAACTGCTATGCTGGTAATATTTAACCATTGAGTTGGATCAAATACTTCTCGCCATTTGCATATGGTAAAAAAAGGTTATTTGTACATCATTTTTAGATAGGGTAGGCACAACCCACCGTTAGATGACAAATGATAAAGATAATTAAAAGTAAAAGTTGTAAAAGAAACTTGGATTGTGGATGGAATGGTGTCTACTCTTGTGTCTAAATTACTATATAAATGTACCATAATAAGATTTTTTTTTTATATTTGACAGAAAAATATTTCGAAAACTTAACTTATCAACCTATGAATTAATTTAATTATTTCTATAAATAATATTTAACATTTTTTTATCATATTTTATCTCTAAAAGTATGAAGTATAATTCATAAAAATATGTAAGCGAATTTATAAATTGATTTATCAAATCTCTCGACTCTCAAACGTTACTCTATTTTTAAATTTATTTTAAACAATTTTATTTTATAGACACTCACCCAAAAAAAAAAATGGTAGGTTCCACCATCTTATCATTATTAAAGTACATTTTTTTTTTTTGTAAACTCTAAAAAGCTACAAATCAAGGATTTATGTCTAAAATGGGTACAAATATCACTTCCCCCATGTATTGGTGCTAGTGCGTCTAAACATTATAAAATGTCCTTTAAGTATTATTCTAAGTAAGGAGAATTCTGCAATGTACCAGGCTAAGTATGGTGCACCTCACACTTATTATGTTTTAATTGTGAGTGTTAAAGTTTTACATCAATACAATTTAAATTAAATAAAAAGTATATATTTTAAAAAAATTATAAACTCCTTGTCTTAAAGTTTTGAGTAATTAAAATGTGATGTGAAACCCATTGTTGATGGTTGATACAGTTGTTGGCTACTAGTACGAGTTTTGGAGTGAGATATTGGAGATTTCCAATGGTGGCGGCGTTGTTGATGCCTCTGAGCTTAAATCCTGACTGAAATTGAGATATAGGTTTTGGGCTTACTTGCACGATGGATTGGTGATGGGGGGAGCAGAGGCGGTTTAACAATGGTGGTGGCGCCGTCGGGGAAGAGGGGAAGAGTTTGGTTGTTCACTTGTTTGGATGAGTTTTTAGAGTGCACAATTAGTGTATGTTATATATATACACTTCATGTCATTCTTCCAGAGTAGGGGAAATAATTAAAATGGAAAAAGGCTAGGCTCCAAATTGATAATAGCAATGTTCAGGACTACGGTAATTTTTAAAGCTTCATGCAAAGACACATAAAGGGATAGAGAAACACACAAAAAAGGAAAATGATGTGTATAGATGATTCATTTAAAGTTTTGCCCATCAATAATGTGTATATCTGGCCTTCAATTCAATGGTTTAAATAAGTTTAATGCGTGGGGTACCATTCTTAACTTAATGCACCCCAAAAATTTTCTTTTTAGTAAATTCTTGGATAAAACTCTCTTGATCCCATAATTATACCAAAAAAAAAAAAATTACTTTGGCCTTATATTTCTAAAAATGTTCAATTTTGTCTTGTATTCATTAAATGTTAATCAATTTTATCTCCTATTATCTCCTAATTATTGGACAAACAAAAAATACTGACATGACAGTTAACTTACAAAAATTGACATCATTTTGACAAAGAAAAAAAATTTAAAATTAGTCATGGGTTTAACTCTGATTAATGTTTCAAAAAAAATTAGGTGGCAAAAAAATGTCGTTTTGATGTAAAAAAAAATTAAGTTTGTCATAATGCAAATTGTTGTTGTAGTGTTAATTATTTTTTGATTTTTAAAAAGTTAATCGTGGCCAATATTCCAACAAAATATATATAAAAAAATTTCAAGTGTCAAAATGACGTCATTTTGGCTCATTTAACAGATATGTTAGCATCATTTGTTAGTGAAATAATATGGGATTAATAGATAATCAAACTGATTGACATTTAATAAATACGAGACTAAATTGAATATTTTTAAAAGTATGAGACCAAATTGATTTTTTTTATATAAGTACTGATAAAAATGGATTTTTCCCATTCTAAAATACAAAAGAAAAGGAAAGCAAAAAATATTAAATGAAAAAATAAGATACATCTAGTGTATTTTTTTGGTCGTTTCATCTAGTGTTTTTTTATTTTTATTTTAGCCTTTTAAATTTTACAATAATTATAGTTTAAAATAATTCTTTGATTTTTGTTTAAAATAACTAGTTTCCCAGATTAGTTTTTTCCCCCTTTTCAGGCCCTTGAAATTTTTTGGTCATTTGGCTAAACAAGCTCTTAGTGGCTACGAAAAGTGGGCTGAATCTTAATGGCTTAGAAAGACGTATTATTGTGAAGTGGTCACAACAGAGCAGGGCTTGACTCAAGCCCAAAACTCGGGTTTTGGTTCCGCCACTTCTGAGAAAAGACATCTCCTCTCAAATAGTAGTAGGAAGGGAGAGTTGATCCCACTTGCTTCAACGCTAGAAGGAGGGCTTGAACCTCCGACCTTGTGGTTAACAGCCACACGCTCTAACCAACTGAGCTATTCCAGCTTCTTGCTTTTTGGCTAAATGTCTGATGCATGGATATCATTCCTCTCTTTACTAACTCGTTGGCTTATTTTGATAGAAGACAGAAGCAGTTGCCTCGTAAGGATTGACGGTGATAGTGGAAGTAGCGGAAACCGTGCAGTGTAGACTGAATTGAAAGCCTTTTCAAGTCTTTGGTTAGCACCATAGTGAAACAGAAAGAGAAAGGGAAAGAACAAAGATCGGAAGAAAATGACCATGGACGACGATAGCTCCATATATGTTGGGGGTCTCCCCTACGACGCCACCGAACACTCTATCCGCTCCGCCTTTAATTTGTATGGGGCCATCCTTGATGTCAAGGTCTCTCTCCCTCTCTCTCTATCTCTCCGCTTTCTCTCATTCTTTCAATTTTTAGGGTTTTCAACATGATAGGGTTTCCACCTTCCTATTTTTACAATTCCTTTCACAAGTAACCAATTGCGGTAATTGGGTTTCCTTTTTTACGCTCAAGTTTTCCTTTTTCTTTTTCTTTTTCTTTTTTAATCAGATTATCAATGACCAGCGAACTAGGGGCAAGTGCTATTGCTTTGTTACTTTCACGAATCCTAGGTCAGCAATCGATGCCATGAACGACATGAATGGAAGGGTATGTAATTTCTCTTCTATTCTACGTTTCACTCTGAATGTTTCTTGTCCTATTGTTATATGAAAAACGCTAGTATTTGGTAATCATTGTTTGTGGTTAAAGAGTTTTAGACCGTTGACACTGTGTTGCTCTGTATCAGACCATTGACGGGCGCGTGGTTAAAGTAAATGGGGTTAGGACTCGTGGTGGGAGGCCGAATTTCGGCAGAGAGCGTTATCATCATAGTGGCGAGAGGGATGGAGATTGGGATCGTGGTAGAAATCGAGACCGGGGGTATGATCATGATAGGGATGGACACAGGAATAGGAATGGCAATTGGAGTCGAGACCATGATTGGAGTCGAGACCATGATAGGTCTCGAGACACTGAACAGGACAGGGATAGAAGAATTGAGCATATGCATGATCATGATCAACCAAGAGAACCTTCGTTGGGTAAAGATTGGAGTCGAGAGGATGATCGGGTTGGAAACAAACTAGAAAACGGCAGGGCGCACAGTGAAGATGTGGACAGAGGCCTCACCCTAGATCTGGATAGAGACGGGAGGATGGATAGGACCAGTGATCCTGATAGGAGTTTTGAAGAGGATGGAAATGAAAAGTCAAGGAGAAACATTGAGTAAGATCTTCTCTACCCATTTTCTTTGACATCAGTTGATTTCACGCTATCCCCATTAGTCGACTGACAGAGTGATGAGGGAAAGCCTTAATTTGATTATGTTTCATAGTCTTCCTTTCCCCCAGACTTATTGCTGTTTTCCCTGTAGTTTGAATGTTTCAAATCAACATAGCATGGACCTTTCATCTGATTCAAATGGTAATCACAATGCTCAGGTAATGTGAGCATTTGCGAATATCTTGTTCAGATAGTAGCATAATGGTGTAAACAAACTGACACCCAATTGGGGTGCATTTTTTACCCCTGGTTTTTGTGGACTTCAGGTAGAAGATCAATTAGAGCGATCAACTCAACAGCTTGATCAACTGAAAAAGGAGGTTCGTAATCCATTTAGATCTAAAATAAATTAGTCTTGGAAATTTTGCAAATGATCAAGTCAAGTCTCCCCTAGTAGACTGCTTTATGCAGAATGACAACAAGCGCTCTTTATTCCCCTCCCCCCCCCCTCTTCCCGGACAATTGCATTTGTGGAGGTGTATGCATATGCATACAACGGAAAGTCCTCTGTCCTTTTTATATGTTATGTTTACCTCTGCCATGTGTTGATGGTTTTGGAAAGTGGATTTTCTTGTTTTGTCAGGTGTCTCGGATGGAAGCGCTGTTGGAAGAGAATAAACTTCGTGTTACAGATTTACAGAAGAAGTCTAGGGTACTTTCTCTCTTATTGCTAAGCATCTAATTTTGAGTGTGTATATCATACTTTTAATTGTTTGTTTGCCCTTACTTGAACATAAAGTCTGCTATATTTACTGACCTAGACGATATTTACTACCAGAAACTGGAGGATTCAGTGATCAATGCAAAGAAGCACACTTCATATCGTCAGATGCAGTTGACCAATGTAATAACTAGTCATCAAAGTCATGCATTAGAGATACTTGGTATCTCATTTGTAACTTCAAATTCATGAATGCTATTGCTAACATTGGGTTTGGGCAAATGATCTTCAGCTACATAAATGTTTTCTGCAAGTGGAAGATTGCACAGAAAGGCTTAAAACCAGTGAAAAAGAACTTCAGGTTTGTGTCTTAACACCCATATGATGCTGATTTATATGTGAAACTGCAAATTATGTCCTTTGTTTTGTGCACTTTCCTAAATGAATTTTGTTCAGTTGCAAGTTGGTTCAGCATTGCAAGAGATCATGCCAACTTGCCAAGTATATGCTGTCTCATGTTTACAGCAATATCATGTTACAATGTGCTAGTAGGCACATGCTAAGTAAAATTTTGGGCTTGCAGGCTCTAGTTGATGCAGCAATGTTAGAGAATGATGCTGATGGTGTTGGCTTGAAGGATGGACAACTCACAAATGGCACTCTTGATGGTAGATACTAGATTGTAATTTACCTTTTGAGGTTCAGGTTATGTCAGTGAATCAATGATGCTTAAGACGGATTTAGCTCATAGGTTGTATACCTTTAGCATGGATTTTAGAGTGGATAGAGAGGAAAAGATAACAGTCTGGATAGATCAGCAGCTTCTCTTGTACTCGAAAATAAAGCAGTTTCTTTTTCAATTCCACTACACCAAATATCATATTTGTTTATGTTGTTTCTGGAGTTGACTATAAAGTTGGTTATTATAATTTTTGCTGTTTAATTTTTCACCACATTAAACAAGCCTGGTATGTTACTGTTTAAATTCTCCTATGATTGAATTGCATGACCTGATGTTTTTGTTCAACAACGTGGATCTTGGCATAAAAAGCAAGTAGGTTGGTACAGCGGACTTGTTACTAGCTACATGTTTCTTGATTGCTTTGTCAGAGAGGATTTTGGTCCAACAATTTTGAAGTAGTCTGAACCGTGAATATGGAAAAATTGCTTGGTGTTTGTGTAATATGGGTCGTTCCGCAGCAAGCTGCATTTAGCTCTGGCCTGTTTGCTGCTCTAGTGGATTTAATGGATCAAACATACCCATTGAGGGAAAAAATAACCAAGAACGAATATTTTACAACATGCAACACACCGACAAAAAGAAATTGTGACATGGATTTGAAATTTTATTGAATTTCATTGCACGGAATTGATTTGGACCAAGTAGTAGTTAACTGTCTGATTTCGATAGGTAAAATATAAATAAAATTTTATTCGTGCTCATTTTAGTTTGATGGGATAGTTTCGACACAAATTCACCTACCACGCCCTAATATATTAACTCTTATCTAATGAGATGACCCTCTTGATACAACTATTATGGAGAACTGGGTGACAATCGGTTGATTTGATTTATCAAAAGGCGACGCACGCAAGCTAAGCTAATATGTTTGAAGAAAGCCTTGCATGACATGGTTAAGTTGGAAAGAGAATTTATTTTTTTATTGGTAACAAGGTGGAAAGATATCCTCCTCACCTTTCGGTTCCACTTGTGAGTATGCCAACTGCAGCTCGAACCAGATCTGCATGACATTGGAATCCTACACAGGTTTTGGTTAGTTAGCATGTTAGCCAACACAAAAGAAACAGAACAAAGAACGGAAAAAGTACCTACAATTATCTAGCTCGAAAGTGTTTTTATTGTTCAAGCAGTGTATCTTCATGCACAAGCCAAGGCTTGATTTATTATTGCTTAGCTTTGAGGAGGATTCATGTGCAAGTATAGAGGCTTTCTCATTGTTATCAAACAGAAAGGACTATGTGCATTGGAATGTTTTTTTCACATAAACTTTCCACAAAGGTGTGTTGATCTATTGCGTAGTTTAATTACTATTTCCCTTGAATAAACCTTCTTTCGTGCAACAGTTTGGCATACTTTATACCGATCACCACACGCCTAACGTACATTCATCACCATATAATGTATATTTATCATTATATATATATATATATATATATTAATTCCTATATAGTCATAATTAGTTACTACCATTGATCACCATATAAAACACGATCCAAGTAATTAAACGTTTGCTATTAATATTTTTAAACAAGATGTTGAGTTTGAGTATTGTAAATAAACAAATAAATAATAATAATGCTTAACTATAAGGTGTGATATGATGTGATGATAACTCATCTTGTCTCTCAACCATATAACGTGGATTCAATCCTCATTAGAAAGGGAATCAATTTTATCTAAAGAAGATATGAATATTTGCAAACGTCCCAAATAATAGTTGCCCTCATATCGTTTTTCTAGGAGATAAGGGAAAAAAGAAATGCCTTTTATAAGGCTGAGTCCATCACAAATGGTTTTAACATAAAAAAGGATGAAGATAACATGAAGGCATATAAAATGGAAAGACAAAAAACAGTGGGATTCAAAAGAGAAATCCAAAAATCTTGTGCCTTGTTCTCTCATGCATGCATGTGCATGTGACGTCTAAACATATATAACTTGGAATGAATTCTAACCAAGAAAAGAAAACCCTTGAAATTCTGGTATATATATAACTTTGTTGTGAACACTTTTTTGTTTTGAGGTCTCTGCTGTGAAGACTGTTATTATATATATACATCAATGCTGAAAGGCAAATCCAGAAAAGCAGAAAACGGGAATAGTGAGAATCCAATTCTTGATTCACAGCATGCCGAAAACAGCATGAAATGCATTACAAAACCATAAAACAAAACAAATGGTCACTTTCTATGCCCCTCTGCGGTCCATTCTCTACTACACAAAATATCTCCAAAAAGTACACCTAATAAATAATAATAATAATAGTAATAGTAATAATAATAATGGTAGTAGTAACAACAACATGTTCTACGTACTGTGCCCATTAATCTTGTTGAATGGTTGAACATTTGCATGGGATAAGAGAGATGGGGGGAAAGAAAAGCCTACAATTTCTTGTTACCTTAAAAATTAAAGCTAGAATTTGAGAGTGATGTCACTCCCATTGCTCTCTTCACCAATTCCTTTCCTCCGATCTCCTTCGCTCTCCCCCTTCCAGCTGCTGCTCTCCGACTTCCCGTCCTCTATGCTCTCCGATTCCGGCGACCCCCTCTTGTAGACGTGCAGGTGGTGCTGCGGAGGAGGCGGCGGGGGAAGCAGCGCCTGAGGAGGCGCCGCGGTGTAGAACTCTTGCGGCACCGGTGTCGTGGCGGCGGCACAGTAGTGCGGAGGCGGCGCGTGGGTGGTAGCGTGGTGGTGAGCGCCGTATAGGGCGGGTGAGCCGGCCGCGGTAGCATACTCCGGTGGGACCCAGATTCCTCCGAGGACGACTAGCTGAGGGGCGGGCGCGCCTGCTTGTGGGCTCGGGCTGGGCCGTCTGGTGTGAAGCCTATATTTCTGTGTGAGAGCAAAATTAGAAATATTGGGGAAACGAGAAAGCAGTAACGGAATTTGCATTTTGCAGTGTCAGACCTGCAGATGGCTTTTCACCTCATCGTTGGTCAAACCGTCAACCTTCATCAACTCCCTTATCTGTTTCGGGGTGGCCACTGCGCACAACGCAAAAGGGCAGCCAATTAATACTGAACTACTCAATACAAATATTATTATTACTGAATACATACATACATACATAATGTAACTGCACAGATAGATATATATATATATAGCTTTACCTTGAGATCCGCCCAGCATCTGCAGGGCATTCACAAAGCGGCGGTGCAAGTCAGGCGACCAGCACCTCCTCGCTTTCCTGTGAGTGGTGGTGCTGCTGCTGCTCCCTTTCCCACTGTCATTCGGATTCTCCCTCTTCTCACCCGCGGAGGCCGCCAGCGCCAGCTCGGGCTCAGGCTCGGGCTCAGTCTCAGGCTCAGGCTCAGGCTCAGGCTCGGGGAGACCCCGCACGGCAGAGGCTGGGCCTTTGGAGAACGGGAGGAAGGCTCCCCCCTTCCTCTGCTTCTTCTCCAGCCCCAGCCCCAGCCCCGTGTCCTGCTTGCCTCCTTCGCTTGCCTGGCTCCACAGCTGTGCCGTCGTCATCCAACTTGCCTTGTCCCCCGCGTTCCCCCCCTTGATCTCCTTGCTTATTATTTCCGAGCCCCCTAGGCCTGACTGCTTCTTCATCGGTATGAACTCTTCCAGGACTGGCCTGCTTACTGCGCCTACTTCACTCATCTTGTTCTTGTTGCTCACCCTCATCGCATCAAGCTGCTGCCTTGACGCCTCCATAGCTGTTCCAAATTCAGTTGCAACTAATTGAAGGTAGGATATACATACGATCGAGATTAAGATAGATATAATTGCATTTCATGTTATTAGCCAAATATTAAATAATGCAGATGCAGTAATTAATTAATTAATTAATTTCAGCATTCATTCATGCATGCTTTTGGGTAGAAAAATGAATACATGATTGAAATATCGATCATTTGTGCGTGCGTACCGTTGGTGAGGAGTTGCATGCAGAGAGGAAGCTCACGCTTGAAGGCATCGATCTTGAGCCGCTCTTCCTCAAGGCGAGAGAGGAACTCTTCAATCTTGTATCCCTGATTCTGGTGATCAACGCTACTCTGCAGGTCTCCAAAAGATTTAAGGAGCATGGAGTAGCTGTGAGGCTTGCAATCCAAGCTCAGTTCCGATGGAGAAGCCATCCAAATCTATATACTTTCTTAAATTTTCCTCGCTTATAAATAATAATAATAATAATAATAATAATAATAATAATAATAATAATATATAAACAAATTGTGTGACTAACAATAATATATAATAACAGTAACAAGAGTGGCACTGTTTGCGGTGTGTTCGTGCCAAAATAGGAACAGAGGTGGGTGCGTGGGTATGTAGGAACAAACAAGAGCAAAAGAGGGTGTTTGGCGTCTTCCTTAGTATGGCTTCTAGTTCCTCTGGTGGGGGCGAGAGAGAAAGAGAAAGAGAAAGAGAAAGAGAAAAGAAAGAGAGAAAGTGTGGAGATGTTGTTTGTGAACACAAGGAGGATTCGAAGGGGGGGGGGAGGGATCGTCTTCTTTTTAGGGGTGAGTTCAATGGGAATAAAGCAAAGTTTTGAAGAGAGAGGGACAAAAGAAAAGGAAAAAAAAAAGCACGGGATAAATAAAGCAGAGAGAGGGAAGTAACTTCCTACAAAGAACAAATGCTAAAAGAGCTAGCTAGGTGCTTTGTTTAATTTAATTAAAAGAAGATAAAAAAATGTGAGAAGGAATCAAGAGAGAGGAGAGTCGAGGGTCATGTCCTTGGAGCCTGGTTTTAGAGCTCTCCTTCATGAGTGCTCTTTTGGACGAATTCAATAATAAAGATTCTTCTTTCTTCTTACTGTTTTAATTTTTTTTACTCTCCTTCTATCCCCCCCCTCCCCCTCCCTTTCCCTTCTAGCTCTCCTTTTATTTTTGGCTTTCTTTGCAAATGAGACTCAGATTCTCCTCCAATTCATTTTTTTCAAATAAAAAACCCCCTTAATTAACAGTCTAATATCTTTGTTACTTTATTTGTTGAGACATAAGGAGAAATACATAAAATACAAGAAGGGTAAAGTTTTGTGTTGGATGGCATTTCTCTGGACAAAAAGAATGAAAATAACAAAAATGCATCTCCTGCATCTTTTTTTTCTATGTATAGAATTTAACTTAAATTTTCTTTTACTTTATTTCTCTTTTTTAAAAGAAAATAAATTAATTTAAAAATTATCTTAAAATAAGAACAACTTTTTAATATTTTTGTTCCTATCCCATTCTCTAGAGTCTTTGTCTCGTAAGTTTAAAATCAAAAATCAAACACTTTTTCTTTTCTACCTCCGCGCACATATTATCATATTTTCACACATGGATTTAATCTTATTTAGCAGATATCCCCACCCCCCCTCCCCCACGAGTTTTTTTCAAAGTTCTCTTTGAGGATCAAGCACGGGGATGAGGATGCATATATAGGTGTCATGCATAAAACGGTCTTACAACTCCATCTTAACCAGATACTAGCTAAAGTAAACCAAGTGAGGGATAAAATTAATGTAGCTAACAGCGAATATCATTTGATTAATAAGAATGCCTTTTATGGATAATCCAATCTTGGCTTAAATGCCTTTGAAGGACTATATACTATAGAGAGTAACAGTGGTATAATTAATTATATGGTAGCACATGCTCATAAAAAATCATTTATGAAACCAGCAGGGGGTGCCAGATATGTTGGCCACGTGTCAGGCAACTTGGGCAACGCAGTTCTTGTGGGTGTGTCCTTGGTCCTCCTTGCACTTCAATAATGTTAAGGACGCTGCTTTCATCAGGAATTAATGATTCTATCATGATTAAGCAATTAACGGCAAAGACACTGTGAGCTGTGAGGGAGCATATACCAATTAACATAAATAAAATTTGAAACCGCTGTTAATAAAAGAGTAGTAAGGGAGAAAAGAAAGAGAAAGAAGGGGGGAGGGGGGGAAAGCACATATTCAAATAGGTTATAGTATCAATCCACCTTGCAACTTTTCTCCTTTGAGTCCAAAAGTTGCATAATTGGCCATGAATTTGAGTGCATTCAGAGAAGGGGAGAGGAGGGGGGAGGAATATCTAATCTAAAAAACGAGACATTCACCACAAAGAATAAAATATTTGCCCCCAAGGAAGGAATATCTTAGTTCCAATTCTGTGACTCTAAATTAAGGGAACATAACCCACGAAGCTTAAAGGGGGCAAAAGACAAATAAAAAATAAATAAATCAGGCCTCAAAAAGAGTGATAAAGGAAGATAGCAGAGGAGAATCTTCTTCTGCTACTATCTTTAGTGAAGTGGGAAGGAAGCTAAGAAGATTCTCTTTTTAACAATTTAAACGAATTTTTGTTACTTTGGTTAGGAATAAGCAGAGAGGGTACAAAAGGTTCTCCCATTACAATAGGGTCGTGCTATTGCGGTATTGGAAAGTTTTTAATTTCATCAAGTTTACTGCTTGGTCCCACCTCTGTTCTGTTTTACTTGATTCCTTGGGCAACATTTTCAAACCTTAATTTTGTTTTTCCTAAAAAATTACAGGTGAATACTACTGCAAGTGTTGCAGTTATCTGTCAACCTCAACGTCGCACTCTTCTCTCTCTTTAATTTTCGATGACATTGTCACACTCCTGTAAATATCTACGATCCTGTTTCTATTCTCCTACTAGTGTTGTGTTGTTTTGTTTTGTTTTTAACTACCTCACTAAATTTCACTTAACTTAAATTAGGTTGGTCTACTGTAATTATATTATCCTTTAATTTAAGTGGTTTGATATTTGTTATTCTTAAGTAACAATCTTAATTTTAATGGGTCATATGGTGATATCAAGAAAAAGTATTTTTTAATTATCTATTATTGGGGTTTGATAGACATTTTGTGTTTCTCAAACAACTACAAATTTTGACAAAAATAAAATTTTAAAAAGTTCTTAGGATGGTTGGTTACCATTTAAAAAAAAATAAAAAAAAACAAATCTCATGTCTTAATTGATCATTAATAGTATCATAACATTTGTAAGGATAAAAGTAAAAAAATAAATTGAATACCAAAAGAAGTTTTTTTTTTCTTCAGCCAGGGATAACTGCGTTCAGCAAGTCTCGAACTCGGGACCTTGCTTAAAGTATACCAAACAGCTTACCACTTGGACCAACCCCGTTGGTATATATCGTTTTTATTATATGTAATAGATACATACGATGAAGGAAAATCTCAAAAAAATTAAATAAAAAAATTATCATTTAGTATCCAGTTATTTTTCCACTTTTACACTTCCTTTTTATTTTTTTTTGTACATCACTTTTACTCTTTTACAAGCAATTTTTTTCTCATTAACTTACCTGGATAAGTAGTTTAATAAAAATACTAACAAGCAACATTCTGGCACTTGGGCCGATAGCATAGTCAAACGAATGATTTATATTGGCCCAACCATTGTTGTAGGAATACAAATATATTGTAAAATTTAAAACAATTTTTTTTCTTAAAAAAAATCAACTTAATGCCTTGTGCACTTTGATTCTCAAACTTTAAAAATAATGCAATATAAATAACCCATAAATTTTCTAAAATGTGTATTTTGGTCTTTTAGTCTGATTTTCAGTAAAAATGTTGCTAAAATGTCACAGTTAAGTTATAGGACTATGTTTGATACAAAATGTTTTGTTGAAAAAAAAGTTTAATTCACTGTCTTTGACAAACGATTTAATTCATTTAGATATTAAAACTTATAAAATATGATAAACTCAGCTAGTATTTGACGATAAAATTGACAAAAACTAAATTGTAGTAAAATTTAAGGATACTGTTGCTCATTTTTTAAATTTAAGGATCACAGTGCAAGTAACCTTTAGTTGAATGGGTAACCAGTGTTTTCTAGAATTTAAAACTCTTGCTTAAAATTTTAAATATGGGGAATGCCCTTGGTTGACCCCTCAGACCACGTTGGTTTCTTAAAAGAAATTTAAATTGGTCCCTAAATTTTTTAATCGTTACTCTCTTTAATTCTTCTGTTTGAAATATTCATGTTCTTAAATCAATTGGGGACATTCAGGATTAATTGTGGACTTCTTTTTTGTTGATACATCAATGTGTGCATCAATAAAAAATTTATGGATTAATTAGGATATTTACCCTTTTAAATATTATGTAATATTTTTCTTGTAAAGTATTGTGCTTGATATAAATGTTATAAGCTTTTCATTGAAGGCAAAGTTTGCAAATTTTGAAGACGATAAAAATGATATTCAAAATTAAATAAAAATAATTATTTGAAGAAGAAAACGAGTGTAATTGGATAGGACAGTTCATATTTCATATTACGTAACATTTGAAATATAATGAATGAACTTATTCTAATTAAAAACGATATTTGCTCTTCCTTAACTTCATAATTTGTCATGTCATTTCATTAGTTACCATCCCTCCAAATATATTATCAAAAAACAAAAATGTTCACATTTTATAGGGTTGTTGCACAAATAAACAAAAGAGGATGTGATTTTTCAATTAAAAATGGAAAAAGGAAAAGTTACATACAAGCGTGAAAGAGAAAGGGAAGAAGGGTGCATCGAATTCCCTGATCATGCGATAAACATGGTTGGTTGCTTTCCAACTTCAGTCTTCTCGTATAAGCTACACTCCAACACATACCTTTTTTTCGGATTCTCCCCTTTTATTTTCTTTTCTCTATTGAAAAGGAAAAGGGAATAATTAAAAAAAATAAATAAATCAACTAAAAAAGAAAGACGAGAGAAGAGATTATCCTCAAGACACGTGTCCGTAATATTCTTCGCTATCGTCCTTGTTCTGAATATCCCTTTTGTGTGGCCCATTTTACACAGCAATTCAGAATATTCCTTCCCCTTCTCTTCTGCCCTTCTGCTTATCGCTCCTGCTGCTGCACACCTTTTTTGCATTTAGCTTTTTGTTCTTTAATTATTATTACATATTAACTGTACATTCATGACATTTCACCATCCTTTTTTCACAAAAATGTTATTTTCTCCCACATAAATCATTGGGTTCACACTCACATGAATATGAGTGTGAGTTTTATAATGCATGTGATAGAAAGACTTAATATATACCATCAACCTTAATGTTAAAATAACATTCTTCCTTATTTTAACTATTTTAATTTCATTTGAGAATTTGCCTTAGCAACTAATGTTGTCAAGTTTTCTTTTTTTTTTTTCCTTATTTTCTTTCCTTCAAAATAACATTTACAAACACACCCTTGACATTAAGAGAGGTTGGTATATATTGCTTAGACAAATAGAGAGAGCAAAATTGTGTGTACTAGTCCAAAGTGACCGAGCCTAAAGGCCCATCATACACTAATCTTGGAAAAAAGGTAGGGCTTAAGACGGCTTAGAGAGGACGTATCACGTAGCCACATCGACAAGAATGGATACACACCTGTTAACCTTTTTTCCCACATTTGAATTAGTATGAGTGGGTATGGAAGAGCTCGCGAAGTATCTATTACTACTCAGAATTATCCACTCACTCACTTACCTAAAGCAAAACCCTAGTTTGCCTAAACTATAAAAGGTGGGACGTAATGCCAAGCTCAGATATGCAATTGATCCTAAATTTTATAACTCATACCCGTGTTTTGACTTGAGCATTGGAATATCTTGCAAGTTCACTCGTAATGCTAGCTGTACAATTGAAGAGGAGCTCAGACTTGACCAGAGAAGTAATTAGCAACTCCTAGACACATCGCCTCATGTTCTCAAGTTAGAACAATGTATAATTTCAATAAACTTATTAAAAGAGATGTTAGTATAAGTTACACTTTCAAATTTTGTTTTCGTTGCTTATGGGTTGCTGGCAAGGGGAACTGCTCTTCTTATCATTGGTGATATTCTCACGCAGCATGTGGTCTTTGCCAATCTCCAGAATAGACATAGACATTATATACTTCAGAAAGTTTTAACTTATCCAAGGGTTTGTTGTTGCATTAAAGTGATTGAATTAACTATATTAAGTTTAAATTTATTTTATATTTTGTTTTCTTGAATAAATATTTGGGACGAATTCATTTTACTTTTTCTAAAAAAAATTCCGGCCTGTTTATTTTTTCCACCATTCTTATTATTATGACAAGTTACTATCTTCAAAAAAAATTAATTAGTTTTTTTATATTTAACATAAATAACATATCAACATTAAAATCAAATAATTTGATAATCAATGCCTTAATATATTTTATTTAAAATTATTTTCATCCGCTAATTTTATTTTACTTAATTTAATATTTTTAAGTATATTTTAAATAAATGTATAAAACACGTATATGTATATTAACGTAGTTCTGTGTAATGCATGCATACTACATTAGTATAACCGTATATAATTAGATATTTGTGTACTTTTTTATATAATAAATGGCAGTTGATCAAAATTAAAATTTTAAATTAATATTTAAAAAATAAAATAAATAATTCATTGACTTCAGCCTTTATTTATATGACTAAATTAAAAAAATTAAGTACTTGTGTGTTCCTATAATATATTTGATGTATGCACCCACCATCTCAGCTGCTTGCCAGCACCCAACTAGTATCTAATAACACAATAAATTTTTTATTGGGCACAAGTCAAATGTATCATCTTATTTTTAGGCATAGACATAATAAAAGTGAGTCTTATCATCTTTACTATGCATCCCACTAAATACTTATGGGTCTCATCTAATGGAATTGTCTAAAGACAATATATTAAACTTATGTTCAACTAATAATTTCCCTCATAACATATAAAACATAAAATGAGGTTGATTGAAATGGGCCTTGGAAGGCCGCAAATGGGGTTTACCCTATGGGCCCAATAGTTTAGCAAGTGCAAGTGCAAGTGCTGCTATAGTTTAGCACATCATATATAAACACCTTTCCATCTTCAATTTCATTAACACATTTATTTCATAAAACCATTGTTCTAACCAATGCAAAGTTTACCTCTTTTTCTTTCCAATCAAACGAGGGAGGAGGAAAAAAAAACCTCGAATCAAGGATTTATTTGTTGTCCAATGCCTTAAGGATATTGGTAAAGGAAGTTAAAATGGTAAAATTTAAACTTCTAAAACATTTAATATTAAAACATACAATTTTTACTTTTTTTCAATACAGAGTTTTTATTTTTGTTACTTTCTTACCAGGGTCCTTAACCTTTAAAATACTTGTTGGCAAAATTCTTATTTTTCCTTCAAAATTTGGGAAAGTAAGGTGGAAAAAAAATGACACTTAGTCATGGCGTCAAAAACTTCAACGAATTAAAGCAAAAGGTATGATTATAATAAGTTAGATAAAGAATTTTGTAGGTAGGTCATGGGAGGCAGGAAGCATGGACATTTTATGAGATTTTCGTGTCTTTGTGTCTGACACATCATTGACACCGATACATGAAGACACTCATTTGACACAAGTGTTGCCTGTGTCCAAATAAAACTTTTTATAATTAGTTGTGTCTAAGCGTGTCTGAGCTATATCAGAACGTTTTTTGAGTCGTGATCGTACCGTATTCGAGTAAAAAATATTTTAAATATTAAATAATTTATAATAATATAGATACCTAGAAAATTAACAAATATTGACATATGAAAATATTTTGAAAATTTTATATATTTTAATTTTTTAAAAAAGTATTAAAAATTAGTAGTTGATTAATAAAAGTATTAGGATATTATTATAAATATTTAATTTTACACTTACATATACTGTGTCGTGTTTTATAAATTTTAAAATTGGTGTGTCGACGTATCGTGTCCCATGTCTGGGTTAGTATCAGTGTTTCTTGGGGACACAGTGACCAATGGAGTTTTTCTATAACTAGTGAACAAAGGGATTCTACCTTTTAACTACAATTATTGCATTTCTAAAGCTAAAAATAATAAGCAGAATTACATTACCTTCTTAATTTTCCTTTCTACACCCACTATGCAGGCAAGCAAACAAAGTATAAAGTGTAAATGGAGTTAAATTAATTAAACTCAATATTATAAGCTGGTCACCGTAGTGTATAGTTGTAATGATACCCCCACTCAATCTTTTTCTGTAATTTTCATTTTGGAATCTTTCTCTTTATTTTTTGTCAACTTTTTTTTT
This sequence comes from Nissolia schottii, assembly GCA_003254905.1. NCBI lineage: Eukaryota > Viridiplantae > Streptophyta > Magnoliopsida > Fabales > Fabaceae > Nissolia > Nissolia schottii. Next base: position 265,236 of record QANU01062381.1, on the reverse strand, counting down.
TTTTGGGAATCTTCATCTTTGCAATGTTATTTTACTTTAGTTTATGTTTGAGATGGGTGAAAACTAAAATAGAATATTGCATGTTCAAGTTCAACAGTGTTTTTAGTTTTTAATTATTATTTCTAAAGACTATGTATCCATAATTAGCACCTCTAAAAAGATGATGATATCAGGATTCTTAACTATTCATTTGTATAAATTAACTACAAATATTAATGCGCATATAATCATAGAGTAGAAATAAGACTAAAATGCAAGAACAAATAATTAACCAGTTATATATGATAGTGCGGTCTAAGATACTTAGAATATTAAGAAATTAACAAAGTTGATTAGTACATATAAGGAGCGGCATGAATATAAGAAGAAATAGATTCTATTCTTTTGAATCCAATTATCAAGTAAAAGCACTACTAGCTAGCTGGTTCATGGAATATAGTAGTCTTCAAGATTATCATCAAATTCAAATTCAAAATTCTATATATTCAAGTTGGATAAAAAGGGAGAATGGTATTACTATTATTTATATGAGAGCTAGAAAAGAGAGAGATAAGGAATTAATGGACTTTAAGTTGCATTATATAAAGAAAGATATTCTCATCGTGGGCTTTGCGGAAAGCCAAGGAAAGGTACATCTACGGGTCGAATTAAGGATTTTGCATATGAGATGAGATGAGATGAATGAGAATCACTTAGTAAGTACTTGACACACACACACACATATATGTTGATTAAAAATATTACAAACAGGATTGTTCTAATAAATTCCCTGTTTCTTACTTGAGGATATATTCTCTGGCCTTTTAGGCAACCAAAAGAACAAACTACAACTCAATTACTATTCACTCTTTTCAATTTTTATAATCAATTGCCAGCTGTTCGCATTTTTAATTTTACGCTTGCATGTAGAAATATATATTTTAATAATTAACTTTTCGCATGGTTAATCGTCAACCCTCATTTTGTTAATTTAATTATTTGTTTTACTTTAAGCACAAAATAGAATGATCATATTAAATTGGGTTGTTCTTTTTTCCCTTATATTACCAAAAAATAAATAAATAATGAATTGGGATGGATTATCAAATTGACTAGAGTTGAACAACACTCTTAAATATATTTCAGCAAATTGATTGGCAGGGTTTGGTTTTTCAACCCAACAAGGCCCCTTCCGCGAATGCCTATCTCGACCCAACTCACTGGTTAGAGCAAAGACTTGTTCTACTGTGAGGAATGTTGCACGAATAATTACTTGAATTATATGTGCGGGTTAGGGTTAGGGTTCACATGAACCAGTCTTGATAGTACATGCACCCCCGTATAAATAGTGTTTGGTTTTTTTTGTAAGTCTTAGTTTGACTCTTCTCTATGTATTAAATAAATTTGAATGTTATGTTCTCTAGTTATTTTAACTAGATATTATGATATTTAGTTTAATTTATGATTTATTGCGTTAAAAATGTTATCTTTGTTTAATTTTTATGAATCATGTAATTGTTAGTTTAAATTATGTGGTTCTACACTAAAATAATTATTTTTTTAAGTGGTACTTATATTGTTTAAAAACAAGACTTTTTTTTTTAAGAAAGAAGTAGATAGAATAAAATAGGGTAGAGTAAGGATATAGATATTTTTAATGNATCATGTAATTGTTAGTTTAAATTATGTGGTTCTACACTAAAATAATTATTTTTTTAAGTGGTACTTATATTGTTTAAAAACAAGACTTTTTTTTTTAAGAAAGAAGTAGATAGAATAAAATAGGGTAGAGTAAGGATATAGATATTTTTATGTAAATAAGGTTATCATTTTTATAGGTTTTTTTTTGTTATTTAATAAGTTGAGAGTATGGTTAGAGTTAGTCAAGACCTTACCTAACTCTACCCATTGTCATCCCTAAATAAGGTAAAAATGAGAAGAAAAATTGATGGATTAGTTAAATATGGCAAAAATGAGGTAAATAGATTTTTATGGTTTTTCAATGAAATTTTCTCCTCATTTTTATCCTTGTACCAAACTCACCCTAATTAATTAAAGATAAAATGGGGTCCAGTTTAATTTGGTGTTTGCATCATAAGATAAAATGTACTGACCCGGCCAAACCAACTTGAACATTTAATTAGTTATAAATAAAGTCCCTAATTAATTCAGAACTAAATTGGATTCAGTTAGTGAACAACCTTGCATCAAAATAATTTTATGTGGCGACCAATCATTTTGATTATGTAAACCACAAGTCTAAGAAGTATATATGTAAGTTTCAGTAAGGATATCCAAAGAGAACATTTTTCTCTCGTCTCTATCAAGAACTAGCAAAAAATAATGTGCAACAGAATTAGGTTAGATAGTTTAAGTGAATATTGTACATCATGTCAGAGCAATCAGACGGCAAATATGGCGACACAGAAACCATCGTATCTTTTATAGTACCACACAGGATGAGCACTTATAGCTTTGACCAAAGATAAGAATATATATAAATATATAAATGTGCATTTATATACATATAAATATATATTTAGCGTTTGAAGAAGAGAATATTAAGCAAGCTAGACAGTGGAGGATGGAATATAGAATCAACTTTGGTCGGCCTCTATTGAAAAAGGAAAGAAAAAAAAAAGGTAACACCAATTCAGAGTCTTGGCGAAGACTGGAATTTGGAACATAATAATAATGATAATGTTAAACTAATTGTTGACTCGCCATTATTTGTTCGTGTGTCAACAGAAAGTTAAGCTAGGTATACACCAAAAGATCGTTGTCAAAAACAAAATTCTGCACTTAATTAGTTGTCACACTGAGAGGTTGAGTCTTGTGGGATTGTTCATGTATCTATTTTATTTGAGTTCTCTCTGAGTTCTGTGCATTTGACTATATCATCATCTTGATATGTTTTTTCAAAATTGTGGAATGAAACTCTATACTTCCTAATATGAATATGAACTAGTATAAGATAAGAGTCAGTTTTATACATCATGTCTATTTTTAATCTAATTTATACTTCGTTTTTTTTTTTTTATGAATTGTGTTATTTGGATTCATTTTACGCTGTACTAACTCATAATTTATTTAGTATTAAATGAGATTTTAATAAAGTGTAGATTCTATTAAAATATCATTCAATGATAAATTATAAATTGACACGATATTCTATAAATAATAAATATATACAATATTTATCTTTTTCGATGCCCCCAGATTATTGGAGTGTTTTTTTTCCCTTGTAGCATACATGGATTGAGAAAACCAGCATGTATAATTGTTTACTGGTTTTCCTTTTTAAATCTTTTGTTGCATGTTATTGCTGCTCTTCTTCTTTTTTTTTATACACGGTGTTAACAGTATGTAAAGTGGTAGATTGTTGGTCACCAAATATTTTTCATTTTTATGAATTATGATTAGATTCCAACCACATAATTAAGAAATAATATGAGTTTTTATCATATCACATCTCGTGGCTTTTGCTGCGCTTGTTGAATATTTGGTACGTAAATGGAAAGAAAAATGTAATTATGTAAAATTGAAAAGTGAGAAGTATTTTCTCTCTGTTTATTATGTGGAATGTCCAACAAAAAAATGTAGACCTTGCACAAGAATTATTGTTTAGTTTTTTATTTAGATTGCACAGATTAATAAATATAATATTGGCTAGTGTTTTTTTTTTTTGGACAGAGTGTAAAAAGATGTTTTAAATGGGTCAATAAAACTAGATGATCCAAACTAACTCTGGAAACAAAAAAGATAACTAACAAAGGCAACGGATTAAGGCCCAAGAAGTTTTTTTGGGGCCAAATATTGATCGGTCCATTTTCTATGGTTAAGAGAAAAGATACCCTGTTGACTGGGTCCAGCAAATAACTCAAAAAATATGAAAGAATAATTATCAGCAAACATTTTAAACAGAAAAATAATTGAGAACAGAATCGTTTAAGCTGGTTAACTAACTACTTAATTGCCAATTTGAATGGCCACCTTTGTATATAATCCATGCCGTTGCACGTCTTAATTTATAAAAAAAAAAAGGAAAAAGAAAAAATGAACCTTAGCATAAACTAAGATGCATGTACTTGCGTCCGAAGTTTCCAAATGCAAAAGTCAAAGCCAGTTAGTTGTTCATTCAATCATCAAGAGGCATATAACAACACATAATTCTGGTCAATTTCGTTGCATTCGGTACTGTACTCCCAGTTCCTAGAGATCAATCTGTAGATTGAACAAAGTGACAAACAACAACCTCTTTAATAAGGTCAGTATCCTTGAATGATCAACCTGTTTGAATTTCTGTTAAATCTGTTCCTTCATCAATCTACTGTTATGCACAAGTGCTTCTTGGTTTCATATATGACTAGTGAAAATGACCAAAGCATAAACATTAGTATTATGATTCAATTTAACAAGAAATGAAGATCAAATATTCAATTCTACTTCTTGTTGCCCTCACACAACTCTTTGTGATCCAAAGTTTATCTTATTCCTACAATGACTTCTGGGATGACTCTTCAAATTCAATAACCTTCGCTTATAGCCATTTTGCTGAAATAGAAAACCATTGCAGCTCATATCTATCTCTGGCATCTAAGTTAAGCCCTGATGAAAATAGAGGCTATAGAATAAAGAAAGAACTTTCTTTCACCCATGGAGATTGGAATCAGGGAGATGGTGATGCACCCTTGATGCCATTCGACCAAAGAGACTTGACATGGCATAGTTCACCGCAAACTGCTCCCTTGAAACTTGTCTCTTTCCAAGTGATGGACATCAATTCAGGTCATCACTTTGAAAATGCAGTTAGTCTAAGAGGGGTAATGTCCATAGGCATATCTAGAAATGCTTCATATTTTTCAAGCCCTCAATCTTCTTTTCCTTTCCACATTATGCCTGGCTACTCTACTCTCAAAATCACCTTTGAAGGTGTTTAATTAGAAAGTAATGATGAGAATAGGAAGGAGAATTTGATGTGTCTATTGGGAAACACAACTTTACCAATCTCAGAACAATTTAACCATGATTGGGATTCATTCAATAGCCATTTTCCATATTATAGTCTTTTGCAAGATGATCAGATTTTGCTTGTTCTTCGGTACCCTCAAGCCTTCAATCTGACTAAAAGGGATGTCAAAGGAGAAATGATAAGTTTAAATGAACAAGGAAGCTTGAAATACTTTGACAAAGTTTATATTTCTTCTCAATTGAGTCATTACTCCAACTATCAATTCAGTTCTGAACTGAACTCAAGATCTAGTGATATGCACCATCCATATGGAGCAAATACATTCAATGACTATGATTTTTGCAGTTTTCTCCAAAAAGCTTCATACCATCCTTTTCATATTTTCCAAAATTACAAGCCAAATAACACTCATGCTCCCTAAAGCAAACTAGGTCCTTTCCAACTAGGAAAAGAAACTAGTTCTGCTTGGAATTATGAGAACTTTAGGCTTGTGTTTCAGCATCTTATATGCGAAGAGATAAAAACTAAAGATAATGTCAAGGCTGCGAGAGTCTCCGCGGTTCTAAGAGCATTTCCTGATTCCATGCCTGAATATGGAGAAAATTTAAGAACAGGTCTCTCAGGCATGACATTATCTGCAGAGGGAACATGGGATTCTTCAAGAGGGAAACTTTGCATGATTGGTTGTCTTGGCATAGTTGATTCAGATTTAGACTCATAGGGGCGCAACTCTCAGATATCTGTGTACTTTCCAAGTTTGTTCTCCATCAAGGGAAGGAGTATCATCCTTGAGAGCATAAGTATCTCAAATGAAACAAATGTGTCCTCCCCTTTGTTCTTTGATTTGCTAAGGCATCCGAAGGATCTTAAGAGCCTTGGTTTGCTGCATGCTACTTCTTCATCATACTATAATTACTCAAAGGTTGAGCTAGCTATTGCAGTTAAAAAGAGAAATCAGCATTCAAGAATTTTCACCCTTACCAAGAAATTGTTCTTGAAGTATCCAGCTCTAGCAGATGGAGAAAATGCACCTGCTCAATTGAATCTTCTCACCAATAGTCTCAATGTTCATTCATGCACGATTCGCCATCAATCTCCAGACAACCATAACTCAAGGGACTACATGCAAATGGAGGTGCTTTCTCTTGGTACTATAGAAGAACATACAACAACAACAACAGAAATCACACTTCTGAATATCTTAATGCATCTCACTTTCACTGAAAGGCATCCAGGAAAAATGGACTATTCAGATCTTCACCCCTTTTTATTAGAAGGTGTATATGATTCATTATCCGGTGACATGCATCTAATTGGCTGCAGGAAGGTCTCAAATGGAGGAACCAACGTTCAGAATGGCCTAGATTGTCTTGTGGAAGTTAAGGTTCAACACCCTTCTGAAACACTAAGATGGCTTCCAAATCCCTCAGTTGAGATGAGCACCACTAGCCAAAAGAGTGAAGATGATATGCTTCGTTTCAAGCCCGTGACTCTTACAACTAACATGATTCCTTATGATAAGCATCCACAAGATGTGGCCTTCAAAAAACTCTTTGAAGGGTTTCTAAGGTTTCTGATTTACCTGGTGACAGTTGTGATAATCTTTAGCCAACTACATTACTTGAATGCAAATGAAGAATCCACCACTCCTTATGTATCTCTCGCCATGCTTTCTGTGTTGATATTTGGTAATGGTGCAGAATTGATAGGTAAAACTGAGATCTTTTTCGAGTCAAAGGAATCTGCTTCATTCAGAAAATGGCCTTATAAAGAAGATCATGAGCATCAACTGTTAATGGAATCGGTTGAGTCCCCAACAAGGCTTCTAGTGTTGGCTGCATTGTTGATCACTGCATGGATGTATCAAAAGGTGTCAGAAGCTAAAAGCAGGCCAAATGCTTATGGCTCTAACAAGCCGAAATGCGTTCCACTTGGCAAGAATGTACTCTAGAGGAACTTGAAGATTCACATTGGTTTCTGCCTAGTTTCCTTGGGACTCAGAATGATGGAACTTGTTCTCAAAAAAGGCTTGCACCTAATGGATGCTTTTGTTCTACCTGGTGTCCTAATGAGGGACTTGGAGATGCAGATTCTGTGTTGTAAAGATTATTTTTTTTTTGCTTCCTCAAATATTTGAGAACTCTTTATGGAAAACACAAGTGAAGCCTTTGAGGAAAACATACTATTTTGGACTCACATTGATAAGGCTGTTTGCATATTTCTATGATTACATTAGAGATCCTGTTTTGGATCCATTCTATAGTAGTGCTGTGGTCGAACAAGTGGGGTCAAATTTCTTTTACATTTGTGGGGTCATTGTTGTTCCAATCATTATGATTACACTTGCTTCTAGAATCCACATTCAACAAAGCGGGAACTATTTGAAGCCTAGAAATCAATGAAATCTATTTTATTTTATTTTTTCTGAATTCTATCATTTTGTCCTTTGAATTCACAATGTGTGGCGAGTTTTTTGTTTCTTAAGTTGTCTGAATAAGTGACCAATGAATAATATAAAAAGGCTTGCAAGCCAATGTGTTTGTTCATTTTGAGGTCTATGATATTGATATCTTATACAAAGTTTACATGCTTCCAATCTCATAACCCTTCCCATTTTCATTAGTCCAACAAACAACAAAACTAGTTTTTATTTTTGTACATTAAAATCTAGCTATAAAACTATAATGGACGAATTGGATATGCAGGTTTCTGACACTGATAAGTCAGGATCTAGCCCCTTGTCTCTATGAATCTTCCAAGTCACTAAAACTGCCTCCTCCTTCAAATTTTCTTACCATGTGTAATAATAATTGTAAAAGACATAACTCTTTTTTTTTCTTCCTAATTTCATGTTTAGTTCAAAGAGCTCAGAGTAGCAGTTTCTTCCATTATGTATCATTAGAGGATGGTTGAAACTTCACTAATGCAATGTTGAAATATCAAGGACCGTTTGTTTGGATTGACTTAAAAAAATGTTTATTCTAATTATATTTTTATATATGTAGGTTTTTTTTAAAGTTTATTTTACATTTTAAAAGAAATCACACCTTCATCAACTTTTTTTAAAAATAAAATAAATTCTAAACTTAAAAAAAGTGATATTTTCTTAATTTAAAAAAATATTTTTTAAAAAAATTATATTTTAACATTTATTATATATATATATATATATATATTTTTTTTTAAGAAAAATGTTCTTCTTTGAACTAATCCAAATAGACCTTAATCTAGGATGTTTTCAATCAAATTGAGTTGAGTTATATTTTCTTACATGTAGCTTCTAGTTAATACCACACGAAATTCTACGGAAACACGATAGATTTCTTTTTTTATTCTATCTCTGTCATTATAATTGGTGTTTTCCATTACACAAAAATATATACAAAATTACATTCTCATTTCACTTTTATAGCCATTACAATTTTATAATTGTTACAGTCAACTTAATCTTATTTATTATTAGATGAGGTTCTAATAAAAACGTACTCCAATATAATCATATCCAATAATAAATGCAGTGAGTCAACATAGTTGTCCCACACTAAATAAGTATGCATACTAATGGGAGTTGGTCCAAGTGGTAAGCGGCTTGGTATCGCTTAAGTAAGGTCCTGAGTTTGAGACCTTGTGTCCGCAGTTATCCCCGCTGGGAGACTCATCCGCCATAGCCAGGTGCGCGACCCGGATTAGTCAAGGCAACGTATGTTTTTTCTCGTTTATCCATAGGTGTTTAGATTATCCATCCGCTCAATGGTTTAGATATCATTTTTCTTTTCTCCTGCCACATTGTGGACCTCGTGCTTTTTTGAGAAAGCATCAAGAGTGCCTATGTTTGGTAAGGGCTGAAATAACATAATTCTTTGTAATTTTCATACGCAAAAATGCTATTTGTTCAATAAAATTTGGATAATAATTATATAATTCTTTCACATAATGAAGAGTCACACAAGGAGTCCTTGTAGGTAGCAGATAAACTTAGGATCACAAAGAGTTGTCCAAGGGCAACAAGAAGTAGAACTGAAAATTTGATCTTCATTTCTTGCTATGTACTATGATTCAGTATGTCTCTCATAGTACTAATGATTATGCTTTGATCATTTTAACTAGTTGTATATGAAACCAAGAAGCACTTGTACATAACAACAAATTGAAGAATGGATGATAAAAGAACAGATTTGACAGAAAATTCAAACAGCTATATCATTCACAGATACTGACCTGAAAGATGATGCTGTGAGCTTGTCATTGTTGTCTGTCACTTTATTCTATGTAGTAGAGATTGATCATCTCTAGGAACTTGAGTATTTGAACCCAAAGGAGAGTTGACTTTTAAAGTCTATTACTCTTATTAGTAAAAACTAGAAAGTTGACCAGAATTGTTTGTTGTTATATGTGTGTGGGAGAGTTGATGATTGAATGAACAACAGCTAAACTAGCTTTGACATTTGCATTTGGAAACTTGTGCAGCAAGTACATATATTTTTTTAAGGATGAGGAGAACATTAAGACGTGCAGTAGTATGGACTATATAGTATATTGAAACAAGGCAAGTTGGGAATTATTTGAAGAGAGGTGAGTTTAATTTTTATTTTTATTCATTTTTTTGGATGGCCTTTTGGTGTATTTTCAATAATGGTTGGTGGGTTTTATGGAGGGAGCAAAATGGGCTGCATGATAAATGGGTTGAAAACTATAAAATGGGTTGAGCGACACAGACCAAAATAAAAGGTCTGATCTGACCAAGGAGGTAAATCGAATTCTTTTGTGAAAGATGTGGTGACATGGAATTTGGTTTAGTAGATGCGATGAGGAATGGTGTGACATAACGATCCAATGGGGTGATACCTCTTTCCCTTTAGTTCAGGCATAGATCTATGTCAGTTCAGTGAATCTTCAGTTTTCTTATAACTCAGAATGGCAATTCCTCTTCCACCCATGTACCACTAGAGATGACTGAAACATGTTGAGATATTTAATCTATAAGTTTTCGATCAAATTGAGTTCAATTTGAATTTGCTACACGTAGTTTCTAATTGATACCACACGAAATTCGAAATTCTATGCGAGCATGATAGATGGCCATTTTCATGTCAAAACTTTGGTCTTGTTTGCAAGAGAGTTTAGACCGTAAGGCTAAAACATTAATTCCCGTATGGCATGTGACATGTAAGTATCATTGCAAAGTTGTGCAAACTTATATAATGTTGAGGCTTGTGGCATGTCCTAATCTTTGAGTAAAGTAATCTCCCTTTCTCTAATTTTCATTTTATTATTATTATTTAATAAAAAATGAAAGTTGGAATTTGTTGAGTGAGCGCCAGGTCCACCAATAATTCGAGCATGAAGGTTGTTTCATGTGCAAGCAAAAAGACCACAGGCTGGCAGTCATGGCTCAATTTCTTTTTAAAATTAAAATTCGTATCAATTCCTTTTGATTAAGAGGATTATGTTAGGACTAAAAGCTATCTCTAATTCATACTCCATAAATGATTCTGTATAGAAATGATTGGAACTTGTTCTTGCCATTTCACTTTTTGAAGGGATCCCCCAATTAAGACACGCACACATTAATAGTCGCTTCATTGTAGGTTGGCCCAACTCCGCTCTGGTTGTTAAGATGTTATGTTACTATGAAATAGTAAAAATGGATCTTTTTATTTTATTTTATTTTTTTGTCATAATGATCATAATGACTAGAGGACATAGGTCGCTTGTAATTAAGGGGTTCTCTTTTCGTATTTTATGCAAACAAATCCAACCATCACACTACACATTATTAGAATTTAAGAATAATTGGTCTTTTCAATTTATTTATTTTTTGGTTTGTGTATTGTTCTACTAGTGATTTAAATGTTCTTTCCTCATACAAGGCCTTTTCAACCCCAATAGGCAAACCTAAGGCTATTATTGTTTCAATGTTTCTCATCAAACATGAACTTGGACGGCAAGGAAGGTACTCTATTGGTAGTTGATCTAATTTTTTTTTTCCCAACAAAGGCAGATGAGTGTCAAATGGCGATGAAAGTGGGAGTAATGTATTCACCTGTCGCGTGACCATCACTCCTCACCCGTCACAGAAAGCTAAAGGAAGATTTATAAGAATAAATTATTGCACTTTAGTTTTCAATTTTTATCCTTTTGTCTGGATCTATCTTACAGGGCACAAACTTGAAATTTTCAAAATTCACATTCACAAAAAAAGAAGAAGGATAAAATGTATCTTTACACAAGGGAAGTTGGACCAGATCCTCCCTCATTTAAATAGGTCAATCGTCCAAAATATGTTTAGACTTGACAAACTTTTAGATCCATTTAACCTGTCTTTGATAAAGGTTGATGATTTACTTTACTAAAATACTAAAACTCTCGTAAACGATCAATATTTATAATCAAAATAAACTTCTTTATAATTAGCCAAACAACTTTTATGGTATTGAATCATCCGATCAACAACCCTTGTACAAGAGTATTAGCTTAGTGATTGTTTGAATCATATTCGACACTTGTGGAAATTATGGTCACTCGGTTATTTATTAGCTATTCAATCATTACTACTGCAAGAATCACTCAAAATACTATATAAGATGCTTATTTTAAGCTATAGAAGATATGTTCTAAGCTTAGTTTTCAATACTCTTCTACTAATGAAACATTAACCTTTTCTTCACCGGGCAATCAATTGACATGTTTCAATACTTGACCGATTGACCTTCCTAAAACTTTTTTTGGAACAGAAGTATGTGTATAAAGATAGCAGCTTGCTATCAAATTTAGGAATGATAGATGTATGCAATTTTACATTCAATAGTAGAGAGACTATTTTTTTTATAAATTGAACTCATCAAAAAACAATAGTCAATCTTATAAATGTGTCAAGACTCATATATATATATATATATATATATATGATTTTAAAATTAATTTACTGAAATGTCTTGGGCAAAAAGTGATATTGACTATAAAACTTACAAGTCAAATTCCCTAGGCATGTTGCATAGATTCCTCAGCTGTCAACAATGCCCTACTAAAGAAAAAGAAAAAGGGTTTGTTCCCGTTCACACTTTCTCACCCCAAAGGGCAAAATGAACCCTACCTGTTCTAACTTCTAAAAGCACAATTTGCAAGTGAAGCCCACTAAAATGGTAAAATTAGTTGCATTTAATTACTTTACATTGAATGTAAGCTTTATTTTTATCCATACGGTTTGAATGGTTAAAGTAGTAAGCATGATAATAAAATAAGCGAGTCAGCATCAAATATATTATGCATCCAATGCTGTGATGGCAAAGCCCAATAACGCACCGTACTAAAAGAGCTTTTTTCTCTTAATCCGGAATCTAAATTCTCGAGGCACACTGGCAGAGGCTGGTAGAGCGTATTACTTTTATGATGATATGGACACAACTTTTTCTTGCATGGACCGCAAAATAATTGCAAATGTGAATATTAACTTATGTATATTATTTGATTATTGCATCACCTTTTTTTCAATGTCGCTAATCATTTTGAAAAAGCCTCCATTCCTAAGCTGTCACACTATACCACGATAAGAGCCATTTGGCATGTTTCTTTTCTTCCCCTACCTTTTTATCGCATCTTAATCAATCCACCAAAACTATTCAACAAGTTTGATAATACGAGTAATACATTCTTAAAATTATATAAACTAATATATAAAAAAAAAAAAGTTTCTCCTTAATACTTCCCAAAAACTTTATAGTACATTCATCGTATACGTATTTTTCTTATGTATTTGTGACACACTGATGACTCTGTCATATATCAATATCAGCAGGCCTTGTGCATATGATTCATGTCAAAGCTATGCTTTACAAATTGAATTCTATGATTAATTTAATTTGTTTCACTTTGGGGAGACATATGTAAGGGCATTGTATTATACGGTTGGTGTCATGTGTAATGTTATAATTACGAAGAAAGTATTTTAAATTTTGATTTAAAAGGTAAGATATGAACATGTATACTCGCCATCATCATAATTCATACAGTACTTGTCAGTTATGCATGCCACTCCCAAAATGTACAGAGCAATCTAATAATCTAATTGATTAAGAGGAAAGCTTTTCGTTAACGGGTAATTAAGAGAGGAACGTCTCTTAAGCATTGGATACTTGTCCATCTTCTAACACACTTTTCCTACAGTTGCGAGTCCAAGCAGAAAAACAACTCATTCGTGCATAATAATGAGATGGTTAGAAGTTAGAAGTAATCATCCGAATTAGGAGAAACGATAACATAGCACAATACAATTGCCATAGTCAAAGGCTCAAAAGTGAAGGAAATTAAGGACCAAAAAAGATGTGCTTTGGCCGATAGAGTAGGCACGTGACTCTACAACCCTACCAATACCAAATTACTAGCAAAGAGAGCACCTTGGTATATCTAAATTTACACGAGATGAAATTATTTTATTTCAAAAAATATTATACACATATAATTTGTTGTCTTTATATGTGCATGATTTTTACAGAGTGGGGGGGGAACCTTTGGATGCCAAATTTCTTCCCACGTGTCAGGCTGCTGTGAATCTGAAGGGAAAGCGATGGAACAAGGAGGGTAAGAGAGAGAGAGGTTCCGTTCCCTGTTCCCTACATGCTCCGATCATACACTCAACAACACGTCACAACACCAACAGTTTTGTTCTTCTAGTAACATTAAAAATGCCGTAAAATTGAGCTGGTAGAGCACTTTCTACTTTGTCGTTAGTTTTGACAGTTCCGTAACAAATCCTAATGGGGGGCACAATGTGCGCGAGAAAGCTCCTCGGAGACCAAGGAAGAGGTTTGCGCTTTAGCGATTAGATTAATAAAATTTGTTAGAGCTCACAGCACACAAAAATTTCCCGCCAGCCTGTTCTCCACCCTCGCATATCGACACACCAGGGGCAACTATGTCACTTCACAATAATTTTCTTTCCCATGTGACTGTGTAAGTTAACTTACACGTGAAAACGGACCACCATCAATTTTACTAGTAAATATGTGGCAAGGATCCTTTGAGGTCAATGCTGAACAAGTGAAGTGACGTGGGTACACAGTTTTACTAATTCGCAATCATTTTTAATTGCAACAACCGGCCAGCTCCAAGTAGGTTGAAGAAAAGGAACAAACATAGGAGCACACGACAGGTGTACCAAGCCAAACTGGAGAGACAAGCTTAATTAATTTTAAGCATTAAAAAATGTGAAAAATGCCACTAAAATTTCATGAAATGGTCAATCTCAATCAACTCATGCCCAAGTCTCCCAGCCCCCTATTCACTTCATACCCTGTAAAAATCATGGAAATGAAAAGAAAAGAAAAGAAAAAATTAACAATTACATTGAAGAAAGAAAAATAGAAAACGCATCTCAATCGGACCACCGGAACCCAAAGGCAATGAAGCGCGCGCCATATTTTCAAGAGGGACCCCCCACCACCCTATCTTGTCCTTTCCTCTTTTTCTCACCTTTATTATTATATAACCCTTTTTATCGATTTCTGTTAAGGTGTGACCGATCTAGGTGGAGTCCTTGACTCCTGCGGCGTCGTGTGGCCCTCGGATCCTTTAGAAGGGTCATCGGACGACTGCCTCAACCCCTCATCGGTGGTCTCGCCGCGGTTCATGTCCTCGATCATGCGCACCACGTCCTGCATGCTAGGCCTCTGATCAGGAACCACCGAAACACAAGCCATGGCTATCTGAAGAAGCTGAACCATCTCCTCCTCTATGTTGTGGAACCTCATGAGCTCCGCATCGAACACCTCCGCCGTCCACTCTTCCCGAACCACAGACTGGACCCACCTAGGGAGATCGATGCCTTCCTCGCCCAATGAGGCCTGGTTTGGCGCCTTTCCCGTCAACAGCTCCAATAGCAACACCCCGAAGCTGTACACGTCGGACTTGAAGGTTGACTTGCGGGTTTCCAGGACTTCCGGTGCCCGGTAACCCGCCACCCGGTTCGACGGGACTCCGTTTCCGAATAAGGGGCTTAGGCCGAAGTCAGAGACGGAGGCCTCGTGCTCAGGTCCCTTGAGGAGGATGTTGGAGGATTTGATGTTGCCGTGGACCACCTTGCCTGACACGTGGAGGCACGCCAGGCCCCTTGCAGCTCCCAGCGCGATCTTCATACGGTTGTCCCAGTCTAGTGGCGTTCTCCCTGACCCTCTGCTCCCTGTGAATAACAATCATGCAAGGGTATGATATATGATATATGTTGATATTGACGCTCAAATCAAATGCTATAAGCAATGCAGTGCAATGCTATCCTATCCTCTCCCCACATGTACGGTGATTTGATTGTTCTTTGTCCCGCGTCATGCCAATACCACAAAGCAATAACTATCGCAGCTCAACAATTAAACGACGCCACGAATTATAAATGTTTCAAATAGAATTTGAAGTCAGTTTGTGGTGCCTCGGGCGATTGGTGAACCCTTTCAAAGCAAAGCACGGTCCATATGGAAATGACTTTACTCTTGTTATACGTTTACTTTTAGAGAATTGGACCTTCTCTTTTTCTATTTTCAATTTAAACGGAGATAAAGAATAGGCAAAAGAAACAATGTCTGTCGGTGAGACCACGCTGCTTGTGCTTGGTGTGCGTGTCATTGAGTGTAGTTTGTTGTGTAAGTTTGAAGGGAATGGAAAAATAAAGATGCTACTCATGTCTCTCACTTCATTCATGAGTGTCGAGAATGTTTGCCCCAGAAGCATAGATTAAGCATGACAGTCGGGCACAGCGCACTCTACGCTGCTCCAGATACTTGCCACTTACGATAAACCCAATACTAATAAACAATTATTTTATCCCCATTGATTAAAAAAAGGAAAAATTGGAAATCATCTGTCCCACCTTTTTCTAAAAAACTGATCCCTTGTATTTACTGGTGATGCCACTAACAACATTACAGACAGCAATACGCAGCCCATCTCCATTATCATGGCAACAACTCACACAGCACAAATTGCAAAAGGCACACGAGTAATTGAAATAAATAATCAATTTCCACAACCAAGGTGCATAAATAATAGCAATAATTGAGCAGCAAGCAAAATGAAAGATTAAAAGAATGAAGGGGATGAAAAGGAATGGTACCGTGAAGCAGAGCAGAGAGGCTCCCGGCGGACATGTAGTCGTAGACGAGCAACTTCTCGTCTTTGGAGAAGTAGAAGGCTCTGAGGGGAACCACATTATCGTGCTTGATCTTCCCCAGCACCTCCATTTGCATCTCGAACTCTTTCTTCGTAACCACCACGTCCTTCAGCCTCTTCACCACCACCGTCGTGCCTTCTTCCAGCACCGCCTTGTACGACGTCCCCACGCTCCCTTTCCCCAGCACCTCCGCCGACGCCCTCAGCAGATCTTCCAAATCGAAGCTGTATATCCCGCCTTCGAAGAACACCAGCTTGTTCCTCTCCGCCTCTGCTGACCCTCCCGTAATGTCCTCCTTCGAGGACGATGTTCCCGCCTCCGCTGTCACGCCGCGCGCCGCCGCAGCCGCCACCGGCTTCGGCGGCTTCGGGGATTGCCGCCGCTGCCGCTTTCGGCAGCACAGAAACAGGAGCAGCAGCAGGACGAGAGCGACGAGGACAGAGCCTACGACAATTGCCACAATGGCGCCGGTGGAAAGCTTCTTTGACTTCTTGTGGACCTTACCCGGCGGCGAAATTGTTCCCGGAGACGGCGCCGGCGCCGGGAAGAAAGGGCTGCAGGGCTGTAATGGTCCGTCGCAGAGATCTAGGTTTCCGGCGAAGGACGATTTGGGGAATCTGGAGAGCGATTTGGGGATTGAGCCGTTGAGTTGGTTGTTGGAGACGTTGAAGCTGACGAGCTTGGCGGTTATGCTGGGAAGGCTGCCGGAGAAGGCGTTATTCTCGAGGAACAGGCCGGTGAGGTGGGTGAGGTTGTTGACGGAGAAGGGAATCGGACCGGTGAAGTTGTTGGAGGAGAGATCAAGGCGAGTGAGGCGGGTGAGGCCGTGGACGGCGGCCGGAAACTCGCCGGAGAATTCGTTGTTCTGGAGGTAGAGGCTGCGGAGCATGGTGAGGTTGGAGAAGTCGGAGGGGATCTGGCCGGTGAGGCCGTTGGAGCGGAGGCTGAGGACGCGGAGCTGGGTGAGGCGGCCGAGAGTGTCGGGCGGGACGGGGCCCACGAGGCCCACGCCGGGAAGGCGTAGGGAGTAGACGAAGGAGCTGGACGAGTCGCACTCGACGCCGACCCATTTGCATACCGAGTCGGAAGCGTTCCACTGGACGCGATTCGCGTGAGGGGTTTTGGAGATGAAAGCAAGGAGGGCTTGCTTGTCCTGAGTCGGCTCCGAGTTGACCCGCCAACTCGCCAAAAGAAGGAACACGAGAGCAACACTGCGGAGATACAGCTCCATTATTTGGTCTGCGAAACGAGAAATTGATGGAAGAAACGGTTAAGAATGGGAAGCGGTTTCCCGGCGAAATGCCATGAGAGAGAGAGAGAGAGAGAGAGAGAGAGAAGGGTATCACTCACTCGCTCAGACGCAGACGCTAATATCACGAGAGTCTCAAAAGTGAAAGGATAGATAGATAAACAAAAAAAGGAAAAACTAATAAATATAATAAAGCTGATGATGATGATGCGAAACAGAAGCACACACTCGCTGGCACTGCCACTGGTCCTAACCCCCCAAACGTTTTTCTTTTCTTTTCTTTTCTTTTTACTTTAGTTCTGCCGGTCCATTATTTTTTACAACGCCCTTTCACTGCTCCATTTATTCCACGCGCTTTTCCTTTAGCGTCAAAACCACTCACACCTGATTTCTTTCATGACAATTTGGTTGATATACTTGATACATTAATAATATACAGTAATCTTGTTATTTTTATTTGCTAGTGTGGGAAAGAGGCATGAGAAGGACAAGACAAAACAAAGGGGTTGTTTGTTGTCGCTGTCTCAGTCTACGGTATAGGACCTATTATAAGAGTTTTGAATAATGGAATGAATGGTTAAATCTTTTAACCAAAGGCTAGCGTGTGCAACTTAGGATTAAAGGTCGTAATATTAGATGGGATGAATTTTTATATCCATACATTACAAGGTGGATTTATAGGAAAGCAGGATTATATGAAACCTCCAAAAAAAAAAGAGAGAGAGATGACTATTGTGTAATATTGTGGAAACGAATGAGGCAAGTGTGGGCCTGGTATCATCAGTTCCGTGAAAAGCTATCTTATCATATGTGGATTGGGATTCAATGGCTAATGCAAGTTATGGGCTCAGAAAAGCACCACAAATCATAGTCAGTGAGATACTTTTGAATGAATGTTGAGTTTTGACTTGGTGAAATGGACGGTGATCGAACCATTTCCTCATTGTAAATGGACACTCAAGGTCTATGATTGGTTTGACCACGGCAATAGTAGTTCAATACATTGGTATAAACGTAGTCCGTTTAGCATTAATTAATGTGTCTTAGACTCTTGGCCGTGTTGTTCACCTTATTAAGGCAGAGCCTCTGACCAGCCACACTGATCCACCTGACAAAATTGATCCAATTGAGCTATACGGGTTGAGTTGGGTCAGTCACAAACCTGTACCCACCCAACCTACACAACTCCAACTCTTTCTTCCCTTTCCTTCTTCTTCGCCTTTCCCAATCAAAACAATAAGATTGCCTCTGTCATCCTCATTCCTTAACCACGAATCCAAGCCCTTGTTGACATTGCGTTTTTCGACTTATTTGTGATGGTGAATCAAATTGCCACCGCCTTCTCCTTCTTCTTACAGCCCAAGCACCTATCGACCTTACCGAACTGAACTGCCATTGGTCGGGTTGAGTTGATCACTTCTCCTTCAACGCCTCCCTTTATCTATCCCTCTAAACATTTTTTTTCTATAAGTTAATGAGGCTTAAACCATCTTGGATGGGGAGCAGCAATACAATTGGAAACAAAGATATGATGCCCTAATCTGGCGAACAGACCCAAGAAAATTGAGAAGGATTTGTCCCATTGATATTGATGGTTGACTACATGCCTAATCTTTTTTTTTATAGGTTGCCTGCCCGGTATCCAAGGCTTAACCTTGACTAATCCGGGTCGACCCGGTTCGCTCACCTAGCTATGGTGGGTGAGTCTCCCAGCGGGGATAACTGCATTCACAAGGTCTCAAACTCGGGACCTTGCTTAAGCGATACCAAGCCGCTTACTACATGCCTAATCTGAAAAGCTATTCATATACCTTAGTGTCATTGACTATAACATGTTGATATTCTTAATTCTAACTTATAAATAGATGCTTAACTTCTCTTCATTAATTTGAAAGTGCATGGTGGTCGTTTTTCCTCAAATAAGTTTTTAATTCATGTACGGATGCAACAAAATAAAATAAAATTCTAAATTTTTTTAAACATATTATTTCTGTTACGGACTGGACCATAAAGGCCCATCCTAGCCATCCCCCACGGTCCAGGCCCAATAGTCCGCGGACTAGCCCAACTCGACCTAGCCATCCGCAAGCCCTCGGATGGTTCCGAGAATCTCTCCTCCCACCTTCTCGGGCTCAACAACCCCGAGATCCTCTTCTCCCACCTTCTTAAGCTCAACAGCTCCAAGATCCTCGACCCTACCGCAACACGCGGATCCGAGATATTCTCCCACCACCGCCAGAAGAACCCCAACAACCCTTAGTATATAATAACCCATATCCCAGGTATGAGAGATCATATGATTATCACTTACTATACTCCCTTAAGCCCTTGCTAACTTGAGCGTTGGAGTCCTTGCAGGTACCCACCGCAGCGCGAGCCCAGAGACCTTGAAGCTCCAGGATCCAGAGTGTGGATCGAGGTACATACTTCAGAACATTGGCGCCGTCTGTGGGGAGTTTTTTTTTTTGGCATCCCACATCCTTCTTTTGGACCCTGAAGCATTCATCATCACCACCATGCCTCCGAAGAACACCAGGAAGACGTACCGAGTGGTCAACTCTAGGGACACCCGCGGATCTGCACCCGCAGATTCTCCGGCGGTTCTGTCCCAGTTACCACATGCATCACAAGCATCACCTGCCCTCACCACCTCACCAATAGTTGTTGTTCCTTCTCCTCCGCATAGCCCGCCGAGAGAGCAGCAACAATCTTCCTGGAGTGATCTACCTCCCCCATCGGCCCTGGATGACGTAGTCAGGACCCAAGCTGAAAAAATCGCTCAGCTCGAAGCCGCCCTAAACCAACTTACGAGGATGGATGAGGAACGGAGACAAAAAGAGCTCCGCGAAGCAGCAGATAAAGCGAAGAAAGACGCAGAAAAGAAACAAAAATGCGTAAACCCCGAGTCTCAACGACACTTTGACGGTCTTAACAGTAATGATGGCCCGAGCCAAGAAGTTCGTGACAGAGAAGAAGAATCCGTCACAGAGAAAGATTTGCGGAGATAATTTCGACCACAGAAAGACTCTGCAGCAACCATAAGAGAGCCAGAGGAAAGGATAACCATCCCTTCACTGACGAAATTCTCAACGCCATTCCCCCCAAGGGTTTCGGCCACCAACTAACATGGAAGCATACGATGGAACCTCGGACCCCCAGCACCACCTAGATGCCTTCGGGCATCGGATGGTCTTGGACGGAGTCTCCGACGCCATACAATGCAAATCTTTTCCTGTGACCCTCAGGAAAGGCGCTTTGATGTGGTTCCACGCGCTACGGCCAAAGTGTATCCAATGCTTCAACGACCTTGCTGAACGTTTCCTCACCAACTTCACCACGAGAAGAACAAAGCCCAAGACGGCGATAAGCCTATTGGGTGTGATCCAGAAAGGAGAAGAGTCCCTCCGACAGTACCTCAGCCGCTTCTACAAGGAATGTGCCCAAGTAGAAGACTTGCAACTGCAAGCGGTACTCATAGGGCTCACTAATGGCCTCAAAAAAGGCAGCCCTTTTGCGAAGAACTTGTCTAAGCGACCTCTGCGTAAACTGATCGAGATCCAAGAACGCACAAAAGAATACCTCTACTAGGAGGAAGGAATGCAAGTCATCAAGGGAAACCCACCCCGTGAAGGACCACGAGATAACGGAGAGCCGAAAAGGAAGTTTGCTCAACCACCTCGCGAAGACCGAATCCAGAGCGACTGCTCGCGGATGCCGAAGAAGGGGCGCTACACCAATTACGCCCCTCTAAACGTGTCCCTGACCCAGCTATACAGGGAACTGCAGCAAAGGGAAGATTTCCCTAAACCAAAACCAATAAGGACGCGCCCAAGAGCAGATACGACCATGTACTGCGCATACCACGACACATATGGACACACCACAGAAGAATGCTTGGACCTCAGGGATGAGGTCGAAAGCTGGGTACGCGGAGGAAGGCTTGAAAGATACGTGATATAAGAAAGAAAGCGTAAGTACGACCACCGAGAAAACAAATGAAGATCCTACCCCAGGGCATGATCAACTCGGACCACAGAGTTTCACTCCGCGCCCCGAACTGGGGGCTCCTGTTACGGATTGGACCATAAAGGCCCATCCTAGCCATCCCCCACGATCCAGGCCCAATAGTCTACGGACAGGCCCAACTCGACCTAGCCACTCGCAAGCCCTCGGATGGTTCCGAGAATCTCTCCTCCCACCTTCTCGGGCTTAACAGCTCCGAGATCCTCTCCCCTACCGCAACACGCTGATCCGAGATATTCTCCCATCACTGCCACACGCGGAAGAATCCCAACAACCCTTAGTATATAATAACTCATACCTCAAGTATGAGAGATCATCTGATTATCACTTACTATACTCCCTTAAGCCCTTGCTAACTTGAACGTTGGAGTCCTTGCAGGTACCCACCGTAACGCCAGCCCAGAGACCTTGAAGTTTTAGGATCCAGAGTGTGGACCGAGGTACATACTTCGGAACAATTTTGTTTCCTATGTTTTAAAGAGCTTAAATTTGTTTAACTAAAATAGCGAAATATTTTTATATTATCATCTTATATATTAAAATAGTTAAAAAAATATTGCAAAATTATAAATATGTTTATTTAAACTCAAAATGACATCGCATCCAAGCTTTAAAATTGAAACAATCTGTGGTCAAAAGGCAGTCATCTTACATAAGTATTTTAGTTTTTTAATCCATTGAATGTATATAGTAAATCAAAGTAAACCAAATATCAGTGGTCAAAGATAAAGGGAAAAAAAAGGAGTCAAAAGATACCATAAATTAAACATATACTCTCTACGTATTTTTTTTAGTTGTCCATTTTAGGTTGTGCCGTTCGTGGATATTAAGAAAATGATTGAAAAACGTGAAAGTAAGAAAAATTGATAGTACTTTACACAATTATTCTTATTTAATATAGAAATAATGAAAGTAGTTGGAGTTATTAGCAGTGTATAAACATAAAAAAGATTGATTATTTAATAGGAGTATAGTAAAAATTAAAATAGGTAATCTGATATAAATTAAAAAAATTAACAAATATTTATAAAAATATTAAAATAAAAAGGTGGACCAATTTTAAAATTAAAAAAAAAAACAGAGGGAGTATTTTGATTGTTAAAATATGTGAACTTAATTGTAGGTAGTTTCTATTTTACATTAGCTAAGTGCTTCTTTCTTCTACATTTAATCATTATTTTTGACTTTTTAAATTTATTCTTAATTTTATGTATCTGGATGCAAATTATATTTAGATACATTAAGTTAATAATAAATTTTACAAGTCAAAAGTGACAACTACTAATTGTGCATGGATAGGAGGGAGCAGAGCAGCAATGCAATGTTATGGAGATTTGAATTTTGGATATGAGAATCTCCTCATTCTCATTTTAAGTATATACAAATATAATATATCCTCTTAATTACAATTCGCTTCTCACTATATCGTGAATTTTGGCGACCTAACAATTCTAAAACATTTCTGGTCTCGAATTTTCTTATATGGCTCCATGTGTAGTTTCTCCCCCGGCCTCATTTTCTTCTTTGTTTTGTTTTATTTTTTGTGTCTGTTTTTATATTGCCGTTATGAAGAAAAGTCAGATACACTTCAACTTAAAGTGGCACCAAAAGAATAATGCATATAATCACGATGGCAATAATTTGATGCATTAGGTATTAATTATCAAAACTTCATTATTTATTTTCTTCAATTCACTTTAATATAATCAAGGGTGGGGTTTATGAGCCAAATCACTACCATTCCTTTTTAGAAAGAACAAGTAATGAAACTAAGGCCGCACAATTATAAGAATTGATCACACTAGAAGCAATTGGAAGTGGGATACATTAATAGATGCCGGCAAATGGAATATGATTTGGACCTACTCCAAGTCATCGACCGGCATAGTAGATCTTCATCTTATGTTTACATCCAATAAACTTATGCCACACATTTTCCTCTACTCAAATCTTTGTCCCCACCAGATCATAATAATAAATTATTATTATTATTATTATTATTATTACTATTATTTTCTTATGTGCTAATTTTGCACCTGAGAAACAATATTATGTGGAAATCTTCTAGAACTAGCAATGCCCTAAATAGAGAGAGAGAGAGAGAGAGAGAGAGAGAGAGAGAGAGAAGAAATTAATAATTTTGCCCCACGAAATCAAATGGCCCCCCGACTTACAAATAAATAACTCATATATAGGGTCAATGGGAAAAATGAGAAGAATCAGTAAGGTATTTATGGAAAATTTTGTCTATTGTAGAATTTGTTATGAACCCAAATTGAAGTGTTGTCCAATTTTGGTGGGGGGACAGTGGCGAATGGTGATCCAGTAATTGTAACTATGCATATATATGTAAACCAACTTTCACAATCAACGTTTGTGTCTTAGAGACTGGCGCACATGAGAACTCTAAAGGTATATGGGGTAGAAGAAATTAAAATAGAAAAGGAACAAAGAATTTATACATTAATTCATGTCTTCATGTTAGTATAGTGATGGTCAGCAATAGGGTTAAGTCTTCATACGTATTTCACATGTACAATGGTATATATAGGACACCATGTTGTGAGAATGTTCATATTATCTTTTCTTGCTGATAGCAGTTGGGCCTAGAATTGTCGCCTTGAAGGGAAGAGAAAAAACGTGCAGCAATGGACCTGTGACCAAAAATGATAAATAATGGACTGATTAAAGAGCTTTTGTAATATGAATAGTTTGAGCGTGTAGGAAAGCATTTATTAATCCGACCAAAAAATAGAACACTTATTAAAAGAATAGATAAATTTAAGTGGCTGAGAGGTGTTTGAAAATGTTTGGGAGTTTTAATTTTTTTTTTTTAATTTGATTATACTCCTAACAATCACGTGGTGACACTTGAATTAAAGATAAGATAAACGCAATATTGTTGTCAAGTGTATAATTTTTTTTAAAAAGATAATTAGACTAATAAAATAGAAGACTCGAGCATTTCTCTAGAGATATGAGGGCACTTGAATTAAAGGAAAGATAAACTCACTTGTTCACTAATATAAACTATAGAAGCACACCTAGCTGAATCAAATGAGCTCTTTGACGCGACACACTTTGTTTGAACTAACTTGCGGTTACATGTATCTTTCTAGTTGTTTTCATTTACAACTTATACAATTTTACATTACTGACAAATATCTGTTTTCATTTTTAAAAGAGAAAGAAGTTGTCTTCACTTTTCATGGGGTTACTGTTACGAACTTAACTTAGTATTGACTTATAATTTTTGGTAACCGAAATACGTACATAAGGATACACGACATGATTTGTCAACCTATTCCTTATCACATCTTGGGACAACCAATCTGAGTGTACTACATCTCGGGATTGTTCAACCGAGAAACAATAACTGTTACACAATAATAATGATCATGAATAGCCATTAATACATTTACAAGCAACATTTTCATGCTTCAAGAGCATCATCAAGTCTTTAAACAACCCAATTAGGCCTCATTACGAGTTGTTACACAGATTAAAAGCTACTCAATACCTATAAATGGATACCTGCATAGTGAGACTATATAAAGCAAAGACACTACACATAGTAAAGTACGTTATGTTTATATTACTAGCCATACAAGAAAAACACTTACTTGGGCGTCAGAGTTTCTTTTGCAGGTATCACCGTCGTCACCCTTATTCTCATTAAAGTCTTGAAGTTAGGTTAATCTCTCCGAGTTTCTGAGTTATGCACTAGAATTTTAGTTGTCGGGAAAGACAAGGGTATTCGCCCCCTCATAAAACTTAAGAAAGAGGAGAAATTCGTATGGGAAAAGGAACACCAAGAAAGTTTTGATAAAATTAAAGAATATCTGAGTAACCCTTCAATAATGGCGATGCCAAGAAAATACCAAGCATTCAAAATTTATCTAGCTACATCAACAACAACCATTGGGAGTATGTTGGCCCAAGAGAATGAAATGAGCGTAGAACGGGTAGTATACTACCTGAGTCGCTCATTGACTGAAGTAGAGTCGAGATACAATGCGATTGAAAAGTTGTGTTTAGCCTTGTACTTCGCTTGTATGAAATTGAAATACTATCTAGTGACAAGTGATGTGTTTATCATTGCTCAAACGGATATTATAAAATATATGTTGTCGTTACCCATGATCCATGCTCGCGTTGGCAAGTGGATGTTGGCACTAACTCCATTCAATCTAACATATGTTATTGCTAAAGCGGTGAAAGGCCAAGTGTTAGCCGATTTCTTAGTTGATCACCCTATGGAAAAGGTCGTTGATATTAATAGTATCAGCATTAGACCTTGGACATTGTATTTTGACGGGTCGAAACATGCCAAGGGGGCAGGCATAGGAGCCTTGATTGTGTCGCCAACTGATGTTGCGACTAGACTCAAGTACAAGATGAATCCAAACATATCTAACAATGAAGCTGAAGCCCTTATTGTAGGTTTGGAATTTTTGGTCAGCCAAAAGGCTCAATCGGCCGAAATACTAGGCAAGTGACAGGTGAGTTTCAATGTCGCAATGACCGTTTGAATACATTAAAACAAAAAGTGATTGAGTTAATCTCTCACATGGGCAATGTGATTGTTCATCATATTCCTAGAGAAGCAAATTGGGAGGCCAATAAACTTGCTCAGCTTGCTTTTGGTTACGGAGTCTCACCAAGAATAATAAGAAAAATGGTGATCTTAAAGTTACGTGGCACACCCATCGAAGACATGGAGGCTCTAACAATTGAACTAATAAGTGATCAAGATTAGAGGAAAACAATAATAGATTACTTAACAGATCCTCACAAACCTATCAACAAAAAGGTGAAAGCAATCACACCGAGTTATGTCATCACGAACAACGTATTACTAAGAAAAGGGTGCGATGGAAACCTTGCAGAGTGCATCGGGCCTGAAGGTGCCCGTCTAACTTTAGATGAAATCCACAGAGGAATTTGTGGAGCACACCAAGCTAGCGATAAGATGAAATAGGTATTATGCCGATGATGATTATATTGGCTTACAATGATTAAGGATTGTCATGAAATAGCTAAGTCATGTATCGAGTACCTAAAGCATGGACCTTTGCAAATTGCACTAATGACAGAATTGCGTGCAATATTAAAACCTTGGCCCTTCATAGGATAGGCGATGGATTTAATTGGTCAAACTCATCCTAACTCATCAAAAGGGCATAAGTTTATTTTGGTGGCAGTCAACTATTTTACTAAGTGGGTTGAGGCTATACCTCTGAGAGAGGTAGCACAAGATGCGATCAACTTCATCGAAGAGAATATAATACATCATTTCGGTATTCCTCAAATAATAACTACCAATAGATGGACAATGTTTATTGGTCGCAAAGTGATGGATTACGCCGCTACTAGAAAAATCGAAATGTTAAACTCAACGCCCTATTATGCTCAAGCAAACGACCAAGTTGAGGCAATGAACAAAATAATTATATCATTAATCAAAAAGCATATTGCTCGTCATCCGAACAAAATGGCATGAAACCTTGAGCCAAGCATTATGGGCAGTCAGAAACACACCCAATAGTGCGACCAAGACGACTCCATACAAATTGGTTTATGGCCATGATGCGGATTTACCAATTGAAGTTACTCTTCAAAGTATAGGAGTCGTGAGACAAAATGAATTGCCAATTGACGAGTACTGGAATTTGATGTTTGATAAATTGGACGAACTAGAAGAAGGAAGGTTAAGTGCGCTCGAAGCCATATAAATACAAAAAGAGATCATGGCTAAGTCCTATAATCATAGGGTCAAAAATAAGTCGTTCGTAGATGGTGAGCTTGTTTGGAAAGCCATCTTACCTATTGATAAGAAGTCCCTAGTGTACGACAAGTGGTTGCCGAATTGGGAAGGCCCATTTATGGTCGCTAAGAACTCATCAGGGAATGCATAAGAAATTAAAGATGTGCAAAACAAAGCGACGAATAGCATAAATGGAAAGTATCTCAAATTGTACAAACTACAAGTTTCATTGATAACATAAGTTACAATTGAGATACATTGCGTACAAGTTCCCTAATATCTCCCATTAACCCCTCTTTTCCCATTTTGAGATCTACGACAACAAAAGGCTAATATGTTGAGCCACTAGCTTAATGCACACCTCTTCAGCGCTCGCCAAACCTTGTTCTTAGCAATCGTTGATGGTTTCTATGAATGGCCATTTCCTACCCAACAGGGCTTGGAAGAAAGGGTGATCCCTTGGGTATATTCATATGGAGACCTTTGTTAGGACGGGGAGGTTATGAGACTCATCGATTATGGTAACACGAGAATGGGAAACGTCACCTCCCCCCCACTCATAGTGCCGATGAGAAGTATGACGGCTTTCATAGAGGGAAGAATGCACTCAATTGCATAGATAAAGCCACATTTTTCTTCCCTATTTTCAGAAATGGCACGAATCACCCTTAAAGAGCCATAGAAGAAAATGGGAGGAATGAAAACTGCTGTTGAGAACAAGTGTATTTATAGAAAAAAGATTGTGAAAGAATGGGAGATGAGAGGTTGAGTAAACTTACTTTACCTGGGTTACCTACATGGTTAAGCGTAATGATGGCGAGTAAGGAGTACTGGAGAACGTGTGAAATGATTACGGTTGGGAAGTGAGAAGGGCTTGTATTGGAAACCGTTCAGCAGTAACTGATGTGATGGATAAGAAAGCCTTGAGAAGTGGAAGCGGAACGGTGATTTACATAATTACCCCTGAATGAAAATGTGGAATTCAAAGTTCCCACCTTTTTATTATTTAATTTCAAAGGGTGAGAACTTGGGGGGACATTTGTTAGGTTGCCAAAATTTGCGTTGTAGTTGGAAGCGAATATTACTAAGAGTTTCCGTCGAAAAAAGTACAGGAGACATGAAGTGGTAAAAAGATAGGCGACAGGAAGATTAGTATCAATTGGCGATAGAAAGATCGCCAAGGCTAAATAAAGAATGAGTCACGATAGAAGGCCGGCCAAGTCAATAATTAATCAGTGACAAGAAAGTCGCCAGAGGCAATTGAGAAATTGGTCGCGAGGGAATACTAGTCGCGACAAGAATCAATGCGACGACAGAATTCAAGGTCACTAAGTTAATGAAAATGCCAATGCTATGGTTTAGTAGCCAATGCAAAACAATCGCAAAGATGATAAATCATTTATAAATGACTAGGGCTGCGTCCTCATGATGGTCTTATCTAGGACGAGTATTGCGACAAAATTCAAGACTTAGCGAAAAATTCATCATTGAGTCAGTCTTATGGAGGGAACGGTTAACAAATTTAAACGCGAAGATAACCTCCTATTTGACGTGGCCACGGAGGGAAATAACTTTCCACTTTCAGAGAAGTGGCATAATGGCTAAGGGGTGTGACGAAGGTAACCATTGCATGTCGTGTCACACATGCAAGCGTAATTGGTCAGGATTATGCGGACCACGACTAATTGAAATGGTAACCATCGACAGGCTGGGGGAAAAACGGCTAACAGAGAGTAAGAGCCTTGAAACTCTATAAATATAGGGCTCATGGGCTAAACTCGAGGTGGTTCACTAACACTCCTACCGACTCACGTAAATCCCCCAGCCGGCAATCAGCAGTCCCACAGAAGCTTAGCGTACGCCACCACTTTTTCTTTTCACTTTATTTCCCTACTTTCCTAGGAGTAGTTCGTAGATCGTAGCCTCTCTCAACCTTGACACTCTTTTCTCCTCTTTCTTCACTGTTACTTGCACTTAAGTCCTTCGCTCCAGCAAGGATACTTTGTAATCAAAATCACCTTTTCGGTGATCATTAATACAAGCATTTACGTTACTAGTTCTCTCTTCCCACTTTTCTCTCAATTGCCAATTCACGCACCCGTTCTTCACCTATGAATTGCACAATCACTTATCTCCTGTAAACATTCTTTTGTGTTAACACCGAGAGATTCTCCAAAATTATTTCGCGTAAAACAATATTCCTTCAATTTTTCAAGTAAAGTAGCATCTAGATTAATAATTATGTGAGTAGTACTAATGAACTTAGTGTGTTAATCTTTTGACACCTTGTAAAGTCAATTAACTTTCCTTTTGCTTTTGAAAAGCTTGAAGTGGCCTTCTTCTTTGAAGGTCTACAACTAGGACTAGTGGACTGCTCTTATCAACTTAAGGGACCATCAAGTGAGAAATTATTGGCTAGTTATGAATTATTGGATCACGAATTATGATTGATTATGTTTTGAACAACTTTAAATAACAACATATTGTTAACTTATATATTTATTTAAAATGTGATTTTAAAAGCGGTTAAAACATAATTCTATGAATATTCAATAATTTCTATTACAGACTATATATATATCATGCACATGTCAAATGGAAATATGAAGACTTATCCAAAGGCATATTTATGGTCCCCTAACAATTGGAGTAGCTAGACTTTCATCTTCGTTTGTGCTCCATTCAACACTTTTTTTTTTTATATAAATATAGTAGTACTAAATGATAGACTAGAGCATTGAATCTTGTACCATTTTTAATAGAAATGGGGTAAATTGGATAGAAGAGCACATGCCCTAGAATCTTAGAAATATTCTCTTTTCTGCGTAGACGAGTCAATGGATTGACACCACTCATCATGCATTATTTTCCCGTATTTGTCAGTTTCATTTTCTGTCAAATTTGGACACACAAAGAAAGAGACCCATCACCATTTTCATATTTTCTTAATTTGTTTCTTCCATGTATGTGTCATTCCCTCCTAGCTAGAAAAGGCATGGATTTAAGTTATCTACAAAATTTCCATACAGAATTGACAGAAATTAGTCACTGGATGACTAGTGACTACTACCCTTTATTCGTTCCATTGCTAATGCCAATAGCATGAATGTAGTAGGACATGTTCACATTCTAAATTATTTCATTTGACCATAGATTGACATTTATTTAGCTGAAAAGTCAATAGTACTCTTTTTGCATGGTGACCCAATGGTTACTTAAAGTAAGTCACATGATGTATTGGAAGAGAGATCAGAAGATATAGATATATTTTAGTATATATAAATAATAAAATTGATCTCAAATTAAATGAATCTCAAAATTATGAGTCTTAACGAATTTCAGTGAACCATGGAGCAAAAATAATATAATATATGAAGCATGAAAGTAAACAACCATGCGAAGCAAGAATGAAATGGGAGTATTTATTTATCTAATTGTTTTGATAAACATTTTGTAATCAAAAGTAGTACTAAAAGTTTGATGTTGATGCTGTTGGATGGGATCGGCCAAAATTCATTTGCTACTTATATATAAGTTCTTGATGAGTCTCCCTACTCCAAAGGTTTGTGTATGATTGAGACGCTGGGAATCCTTGTAAGTTGTGGCATTATGGCATCTGATGTGTTTTGCACAAGGCTGCTGCTTCATGGGGTTAAGAGTTTAGACAGCCATTTGAACTCTAAAGACTCGTGTGATTGATTTTATTTTTTTTTTACTTTTTTTTTCCCATTTTTTTCTCCCATTTTCTCTCCATGGCCAAATAATTGAAGTGTTACATGTACCAACTTTTTTGGGACATGGTTTGGAAAAATAGAGAATCACATAAAATAAGTTGAAAATTGGAAATTGGAGATTTAATGATATTATCTATTGCCTATTGATGAATTTGCTCACAGGAATTCATAGAAAATAACTTGTCAATAGTCAAGAATTTCAGTCATCTTAGAAATGAATTCGATGAAAAAGATTCTCTTGATATTCATTATATATATGAGAAAAATATTACAAAAGACATTTTTTTTTTGTAGTTTCAATAATTAAGCATTATCCCATACTACTTCTCATTTTAATAAGTGTGTTTTTTGAAAATTGAACTTACGTAGTTATGAGGATTAAGTTGCATATTGCTTAATATTCATATATATATATATATATATGTTATAAATAAGTGCGTCTTCTACCTTATCATTAAACAAAATAAAAAATTAATTTATCTTTTAATTTTTATTATTGTCTAATCTCAACAACCAAACACAAACAAGTTCTACCTAAATTTATGTGCACGCTCAAGAGATGCAAATTTGGTAAGATAAGATATGGATGAGAGAGGATGTACATTGTTTTCCACGACAACTCTTTCATATCCAAAATCTGCGAGTCTCATATTGGGATTGAACTAAGTTTCCAGTTCCAAGGGTTAATTCTTGATGATTCTGTTCTGTACTATTACCACATGCAATAATAATAATAATAATAATGCTCTAAGCCCTTTTCTCAATTAAAACCTCCACACCCTTTTGTTCCCACTCCCATGGCTTCCATCTCTAGAATCATTCTCAGAGACAATAGGCTGTTATTGCCCTGTGATGCTCTGCTTAACCCAACCTTTCCTACTCCTACTTGGAAGAACCTCCGTAATAATCCCCATCATCTGGGTACTGTTTGGTCCCTCTGATTTCTTGCTTCTGCAAAGTTGGGTCTCTTGTTATTTTCCTTAGCTGAGTGATTTTCTTATAAGGTTCTGATTTTTTTCGTTCTTTGAAAAATTTGTTTGTCTGTCAGGTGTGAAAGGTGATTTTTTTCTGCACGAGAATGGAAGAAGCTGTGCAATTCGAAGCGAGTTCCGGGGTGCAGTTGTTGCTATTGCAAGGGCTCCCTTAATCCATCATCAACCATCAAGAAGGTAAATCCTGATTTTGATAGGCCAAAAATTATTTGTATGCAGAGTAGTACTACTAGTGGCAAACGCTGTTTACTTCAGTGAGAATCAGATAGAGGTGTTCTGGTATGTCCTAAAGAAGGAAAAATGGAATTTTTTTTTCCTTCTTCATAATTGAAGTCATTGAGGGGATTTTAGGTATTGGAATTGAATCAATTGATACTGTCGCATTACTTGTTTGGTTTGCGTTTCTATTTCTTGTTTTCAATTCCTGGTTTTAGTTCGTCTATTGTTTCTCAGGTTTCTGAGATGGAAACAGTGGAAACAGAAAAATCTTGATTTCTATTTTCACTATTTCCTTCTCAAAATCTTAAAAAAAACAGGAAACATACTGGACGCAAGAATAAAAAATGCAAAACAAACAGGCCCTACTAGATTTGACTTGAAAATTTTAAAAACAAAAGAAAGATTTGAATGGAAAACACCAATTGGCAATTACTCATGACTTTAGATTGTCCTGTTTTTACTCAGCTACTGGTTGGTAAATCTTTTGGTCTGTTTCCCGTTCTCGATCATCTACTTTCTCATGTTTTATTCAAATTGAATAAATTATATGTTGCTATAATAGGAACTCTCAAATGTTATGTAAGGCCACAACCAACTTTTCTGGTGATGTTCCTGAAAGTGCCGGCGGGATGAGCCAGTATGAGAAAGTGATTGAAGCTTTAACCACTCTTTTTCCTTTGTGGGTATGCTTGACACTTTTATTCTTCCATGTAGTACCTCAAAATTTTCTAATTTGTTAATTGGTCAGTAGTTTGAAATTTGGCTGATTTACTTGGGCAGGTCATCTTGGGGGCTATCGTTGGCATTTACAAGCCAGCTGCGGTAAATTAACTCGTGTCTTTTTCATCTACTTACATGGTTGAGTGAAAATGTGTTGATTAATTGCTGTGGTGTTGTGGCTTTGTTCCAGGTGACTTGGTTGGAGATGGACCTTTTTACTCTTGGCTTGGGTTTCCTTATGCTATCGATGGGCTTGACATTGACGTTTGAGGATTTCAGACGCTGTCTGCGAAATCCGTGGACTGTAAGGGACTAATTACTGATTTTAAAAAGGACACTATCTATTTATTTCTCCATTTAAGGCTTTTTCTTTCCTTGCAGGTGGGTGTAGGGTTTCTTGCACAATATTTGATTAAACCCTTGCTAGGATTTGTCATTGCAATGGTAATTTATTATTGTCTGGGCACTTTCACACTTTGCTATACCTTTGCTACATTTAAATTAGATTTTGAGATGTGATATGTCCTCTTGTTTTCTATGATATCTGCCGGGATCGTTGTCAAAGAAATGCTGTCATGTTGACCATTGTTAACATTTTCACCCTTTGATCCTTTTGTCATTGATAATAAGCCGAGGGATTTTCCATTTCCTATGCTGCAATTCCCTTGCTTTAATCTCTTGTTACTGTTTAGAGACAATAACCTTATAAGTTGTAAGATTCTAGCTCAATGCCTAGAAAATTCTGTCACTTCTATTTATTGGTCGTTGTTCTCTATAAAAATGAAGTGCTTTTGTAGTCAGATTCCAATGTTTGTAAGGTTAGTAGTTTATCTTACGCTAGTGGGTTTATTATGCATCATTTGAGCGTATATTGTGCAGAATCTTCTAACATCAATCTCTGATTGTCAGACTCTAAAACTTCCGGCTTCTCTTGCAACTGGTCTTATTCTGGTCTCATGTTGTCCTGGAGGTCAGGCGTCAAATGTTGCAACTTATATATCTAGGGGAAATGTTGCTCTTTCTGTTTTAATGACAACGTATGTTTAACAAGTGTACACATTCCCTTGTCTGTTTTTCTTTTTATGTTATTTTTACTTCTTTCCCTTGGTGGTCATAGACGAAGTTTTATATTTTGCTCATATTTACAGTTGCTTTTAAAAAATATTGGTGATAATGCCAATTTATTTATTAGTCTGTGCTTATTGGTGCTACTTTGTAGAACTCATTGTCTTCACCTCATGTTATGGCTCTTGTCTCTCTTGCAAACTGTTAATTTTGTCGCTTGAGTAGAAAATTTTCTTTTTCATTTGGTCAAGGAGTGATATCATACAAGTGATATATAATTAGAAGGGTGTATTGAAGTTATCACTACTATTTATTCTAGACTTCATTGCCGGTGCACTAAAAACTGAGTTTGTAGTCCTTGTAGAACTTATTCAAAATGTGTGATCCTTCTTACTCACGTTGGAGGAAACTGGAACAATATGGGTAAATATGTAAGGGATAGGACACTATTAGTTAGTTACATGTAAATAGGTATTCGGAGAGGTGAGTGTCATCAGTTGAATAATTAGGAGTTCAGGTACTAGAGAGCGAGGGATCTCTGAAATATCCCTACACCATTGTATTCTCATTAGCAAATAACACAGTTTCTTTGGCCTTTTTGCATATTCTGGACCAGTTCTATTAGTGTACTAAGGAGAACTTCATGACATTGTTTAGTTTTGGCAGTTCAAGGATAGAATACATCTTGAAATTGTTTGGCATCATTTTGAAAAGCGAACATGAATGCATGATATACAAAATACTTATCTATAACATTCCCCCAAAATTTAACAGGTTATTGTGCTAACCAAAGCAATTTGATTGGAGAAGTAACTTCAGCTTGAAACTTAATTCTCTTGTAACATCTGCTTCTAATCGAACTCGACGAACCTTCTCAATGGCATCTCTGAATGCAATACAATGCAATGTAGATATCCTCTTCAGCTTGCAGAGCTGAATGAATTGAGAATTACTAAATGCATGACAAGGTTGCTGCTTGCAATTGTGTTGTATCATACCTAGAAGAAGTCATTTTAGCTTTATCATTGTCACATTTGAAGTTATTTAGCTTAATCATTGTCGTATTTTATTGCAACATTGTATTTATCTTGTGTATATTAGTGCTTTAACTAAGAGAACTGTGGTTTTGGGATATGATCATTAGGTTTCAGAGAGTTCTAAATATTTAATTTACTTTTTTACAGGTGTTCAACTATTGGAGCTATTGTTATGACGCCACTCCTTACTAAGCTTCTTGCTGGTCAACTTGTTCCAGTTGATGCTGCTGTAAGTTGTGGCATCCTTATTTTTCTTTTACAGGAAATGGATGTTGTGGAAACTTTTCAATGTTAAATATTGATGTTGGATTGTGGACACGATACCTTGTCTTTCTTCATGACATACTCGGCATTCTACTGTCTATACTGAGAATTTCCCAACATATCAATCGCAGAAATTTCCTCTTGTATTTATTATTTTCGCTCATCGAATGAAACTGTTATTCTTCCTCTTATTCAGGGTCTGGCCATGAGCACCTTTCAGGTTGTTTTAGTCCCAACAGTTGTGGGAGGTAAGAGATGGATCTTTCAAGTTGATGTTATATAGATTTGGNGGGGGGGGGGGCTGAAAGAGTGTAAGTGTAGGAAATACAAGGGTGTTTTAGAGAATAAGGAAAATGGAGCATGTGGGGGATATTGTAGGTCAACTAAACATAACAAACTTGCTGAGTCAGCAAGTTTGTGCGTGAGTGGTGCTCTGGGGAATGTGAATTCTGTTATATAAGGTGGGAAAAAGAGAGCGAAAGGCAGGCAGAATCTGGGAATTCTCTAGAGTGGTGAACTACTTCTATTGATTTGGCCATTTCTCTTGTTCCTCTATTTCAGAGTTCATACTGAATTTGAATTAGGGTGTGAATAATACAGTCACACTTTCTATTCTCTTCGCTATCTGTGTTGAATCTTTCAGATGGGCACAGGAATATAGCTGGTGTCTTCACTTGATGTAATGTTTGGTGCTTGTGTTTGCGAGTTGGGTTTAGGAGGGAAAGGAAAGGTTTTGTGGCGCTTAGCTATAATGTTGACATGTAAAAACCATGACTAAGCCCCTCAAACCTTTCCTTTCCCTCCTAAACCCAACTCGCAAACACACCCTAGTAGACTAGGATGGACTGACAATGGTTTTGCTTTATCTGGCAGTTTTGGCAAATGAATTTTTCCCCAAGTTCACCGCAAAGATAATCACGTTTACACCTTTGATAGGAGTTATTTTGACCACCCTCCTTTGTGCTAGCTCAGTAAGTCGACTAAGTTTTAGAAGATGAAGTTCCCTTGCACTAATTTCTGGTAGCTGCCATTTTACTTTATTGTAAATGATCTTATGTCATTCTTGCTTTGCATGGAAATTTGACCTGTAGTAACTTGTCAGATTGGGCAATGTTCAGAAGTCTTGAAAGCTCAAGGAGCACAACTAATACTGCCAGTTGTTTTCCTACACGCTGCAGCATTTGCTCTTGGTTATTGGGTGTCGAGAATATCATTCGGTGAATCCACATCTCGCACAATATCTATAGAGTGTGGGATGCAGGTAAATCCTTTTTGTAATTCCTCAGTAAATCATCATTAACTTATTTTGAGTTGTTTATCTA
Organism: Nissolia schottii; assembly: GCA_003254905.1. Classification (NCBI taxonomy): domain Eukaryota; kingdom Viridiplantae; phylum Streptophyta; class Magnoliopsida; order Fabales; family Fabaceae; genus Nissolia; species Nissolia schottii. The sequence continues at coordinate 228,738 of QANU01062381.1, read as the reverse complement.
GTCTGAGCACATCTTCAAATATTTGAAAATCTATGAATCATTCCTCTTTTCGGTATATGATTTATGTTTTTCTTTGTTAATTATATATCATGTGATCTGGAGTTGGCATCTTAGCTTTACAGAAATGCATTCATTCAATTGTTTATATAATGAATGAAATACATTCAAATCTTAGCGCAAAAAGGATTCTGGTGTTGAGTCTGTTCTTGGTGCAGAAAAATGGACATTGAAGCCTGCATTTGTGAAATTTTCAGACTTTTAGTATCATGCTTAGTAATTAAGAAATTAGAAATAATATTAAGGCTGATAGATTATAGATTATAGATTAAGATGACATTGGACTGTGTTTCTGGTTAAAGGATTATCAGTATGAATAACACACCCGATTACATTCTCGATGAATGTTAAAACTTGTACGACGCGTCAAAGATTTCTCTAACCAAAATCAAGGTAACTCCTCCAAGTAATGTTAATGCTTGATCATTTTGTCTAACTTTTTTATTTTTTTATTTTTTTAAATCATCAATCTACAGAGATCTTTACTTGGATTTTTGCTTGCTCAGAAGCACTTCTCTAACCCGCTTGTAGCTGTTCCGTCCGCAGTTAGTGTAGTCTGCATGGCGGTGAGACGCGACATTTTTACTGATCTTAGATTGTTTACTATTTTCATTTCTTGCAAAAAGATTTAGGAATATCACAATGACTACTTTTCACTGCTGTCTCAATGCAGCTTGGAGGGAGTGGTCTTGCTGTCTTTTGGAGGAACAGGCCAATTCCCATTGATGACAAAGATGACTTCAAGGAATGAAAATCTCATGGCCCTATCTTCTAAGCATTCCATGCCCTACAAATTCCTCCTCCTCTTCCCCCCCCCCCCCTCCCGCGTCCACTTTTAATTGTCAGTTTTGACTTTTTGATTTTGACTTAATGTATCTGAATATAATTTGCATCCAAATACATTGGGTCAGTAATGTATTTAAAAGTCAAAAGTGACATTAAAAGTGGACGGATGGAGTATTTTCCACTTTTTCTGTAGGGCCTTTTTTTAGGTTAAGAAGAGCTTCTTTTTTTTTCTTTAGAATCCATTAGTCAAGCAACATGCTAGAAAGTTAAGATTATAGGATGAGCTTACGGAAATTTAAATCGGGGAGAGCTTCAACAAAGCATTTCTTTTGGCTTATATGTTGTTATTCCTTTGAGGTTTAGGGTTCTTTTTCCCCATTTTTAGAATCCAAAAGATGGACAAATTTTTGGGGTGATAGCAAAAAAATATGCACCCACATTTTGAGCAGGATTTACATCTTGATTGTTAATTGGTAAATTATTTATTTATAAATTCTTGTTTATCAAAAATGATAGCATGAATAAGGCGTGGCTTGGCAGTATTTCACCTAGTCCTTTAACTTTGTTGGTGTGAGTTCGATTCTCATGGGAATGGAAAAACATTTCACGATTAGTAATCTTCATTTCTTGTGAGCTCAATTATTGGGAGGGGATTAATCATTATTGTTAACAGTGAACACCTTGGATACATTCATAAAAAAAATAATTAGAAATGATAGCAAATGGCTCAAGCTATGGCTAATGGTATTAGCTTTGTGTTTTTTCTTTGTTAATTTAACGTCAGAAATATTTTGGTTATAGAAGCTTCACATTTGTTGAAATTCTACCTATTGATTTATATGCCTGTTAAATTAATCTACTATTTAGGAGTAATATTAGTAATACAGAGTAGAGAAAATTACTGCTTTGTCCATTGCTAGTGTGGTAAAAATCCTTCAACTATGTAAATGTGCTGAAAGCAATCGTTGTTAACAAAATTAGAATAGAAGTGTTTGAATTAACTGTTTTCAAGTTAGAAAATCGTAGAAAAGCTACTAAAATACTAGGGCAAGACATGCATCTTGACCTACTCCTTTTTTTATATATATTTTGAAAATTACATTGGTTGTAATAAGGTTTAAATTTAAAATCTTATGTATACGTCCAAACTCTTTCTTTCAAAATCAATTATGCTTTTATAAAGAAACAATTTTTTTTTTGTTTTGTTTAACCGTTTTCTAACTCAAACGTTTATCTAAAAAAAAGATGTTTTCTTACACTGTTTTGCAATAACGTTGGCAGGAACGGAAACGAAAAAATCTTTATTATCCAGCATGCGTTTATGGTGAATAACCTAAACAGGCTATGATAGAATAGTTAGTAAAACAAAGAAATCAAATTTATTCAATTAAATTTGTTCATTTAGTTGACAAATGTCAATCAAATTAGTTCCTGAAGTAGGTATGCAAAAGGACTAATTTGATTAACATTTGCCAACTACAATGATAAATTTGATGAATTTAAAATTATAAGGATAAATTTGATTGATACTGCAAACTTTAGAGACTGATTTAATGGTTTATTTTTTTAAAAAAAAACTGGACAAATTAGTGCTTGCGACTTCCTCCAATCTATTTTCTATTGGAAGTACAAATTGTTTTGGAGGAGTACGACAAATTATAGAAATCATATCAATATTGGTAGGCCTAAATACTATGAAACTATTTCTTATATAAGTATAGTGTAACCAACCTCTATTTCTTAGCCCATCCAAACGACTAAATATTGTAAACTTAAGTTAAAATTCCATTATTTGTACTCTTAAGACCAAATCCTATTTCTTACATCGTCCATAAAGGTTAATATTTTGTCCATCTCCTCTTTGAAATGATTGTAAAATATGGATGCCAATTTTGATAGAATTTTGGATGGACTCACGTTTTTCATGTTTTCGTTGTAGTTTTTTTTTTTAGAAATTAGTTTTTTGGATTTGGTCCATTTTTCTTCCACGTTCAACCCTTATCTCTGCAACGTTCAGTAACCAACTCACGTTCTTATCCTCAAACTCACGTTATAAAAGTTAGTTGAGTTATGTGATGAGCAGACTCTATAAATAGGATAGGGTGCTCTCAGTTTTAGATCACCAAGTCAACTCCTCTATTCAGAAAAAAAAATACACCATTTATTTTGAGTGAGTGCGGGTTTGGAAAAATAAAGTTGATTTCGAGTTCATGCTTGAGCTGCTTCGTGTTTGATTTACAATGGCTGGAGGTATGCTTTTTGTACTGTTTAGCTTCCGCTGTTTGATCTGTATATGTTATTTGAATTGACTGACATGTTTAGATCTACCCTTGTATATATGTTTTACAAATTTAGCAAAATTCTGGAATAAAGTAAATATAATAAATTAGAAAGCATTTTAAAAAATCTATCAAGAGAGTAAGATATCTAATCTATGAATTAGTTGAATTTAAATAAGGATAAGAAAAATACATGTTGAGGGTGAATTTGAATTGGAATTTTTTTGAAACTTATCTAGGGTGGAGCATCATAGATTGATTCCATTTTGTAAACCAAAATAATAAAAATGTTAAAAAATGTTAAAAAACGCAATAACAAAGTTAATAAAGGAACACTTTTTTTTTTGTTGAAATAAAATAACCAAGTCATATAAGCCAAGTACAAAACTGAGAGCAATAAAATAACCAAGTCATAAGCCCAGTACCAAACCGCAAACAATAAAATCATAAAACACATAAGCTTCCATGGAACAATTTCAAGATGACACACAGCTATCTAACTCGGACTACAAAGCTTGACTCCGCACTCCGAGCTGGGGGGCTCCTGTTATAGACTGGGCCATTAAGGCCCATCTTGGAACCTAAACCCGAAGGTCCACCGATCAACCCAACCCGAGTTATCACCCCTCCAACGATCAGAGAGATTCTCGCCCCATGACATCCTCCCTCCAGGGAGCAATGCTCCACGATCCTCGGAGGCGACATTCTCACCCTGTGATATCCTCCCTCCAGGTAGTAACGCTCCACGATCCTTGGAGGCCAACTCAATAGAAAGATCTCTGGGATAGGGGAATTCACGGCCACCAATCAGGTATTTAAACCTAAACAGCACACCAGGCACCCTACAACCCATCTCCCCCTTTGATTCCCCTATTGCTTCGAACCTTCACTGAATTGAGCGTCGGAGTCCTTGCAGGTACTCGTCCCGGCGACCCCGAACCCGCAGAGGAGCTCTAGGATCCAAATTATACCCTTTCGGTACATTGACGCCGTCTGTAGGGACCTTTTTACGACATCCCACAAAACTAAGTTATACGTATCCGATTATGATAAAGGAAATCATTCAATTGAAATACATAGTTTAAAGTTAAACACATACATAATTTGTAAACCACGAAGGAAACATTTAATCGGGGCATTGATCACCAAATTGTTGTTGAAACATCCTGTAAACACGCGTCAACATAATCAACATTTTTAGAAACTGTGTATTAATAAATTAAACAAGATTTCAAGGATCGATTGAACTTATGGGTAATACGGAATCACTTCTTCACAATTCAGCAGAACAACTAAGTGAGATGCCACCCTTTCTTGCACATTCAGCTAATAATCGTTTGCTCTTCCAGTTGTGCATCTAGTTTGATTGAAAATTGAAAATGTCGACCAATTAGGCATTGCACCATCATCATCGTTACGTCCTGCTGTTGTTCTATTGCAATTAACGTTAGCACCAAAGTAATACGAACAAAAGTAAAAGTTTTCTTGGTTAAGAATGCCTCGCATATCGACCCCTCAACTTGAGCCCTATTTTTTAGTTTTTTTTAACACTCCCATGCACCTTTCAAACAGATACATCTACCTATATTGAACTGGACCACACATTCGACATTAGTAAGCTAAGTGTACAAGCAAATGCTCCATTACATAAAATAATGCCGAGAGAAACGCCCTCTCAAGTGAACAAAGGATAATGGGAATATTTTGCTCCATGGATAAAAGGTCTTCAACGACAACAGTAGACGAGCATAAGATTTTGAAAAACTGGCTCAACTCGGTTATCAGTTTCAACATGCTCTTTGGTAGTTATCTGAATGCAATTAGGAGAAAATACTGTATAAACACATGACAGTCGTGACTCTTCATGCCAATCAACTTCCCTTGTACAATATTGACATAACGAGCCAAGTTAGATGCATAACCGTCTGGAATTTTCAGATTTTGCAACCAATGAAGCACACTTTGAACTTGTTGCTTGTTCAGGTTGTAGCACGCTTTGGGCTTCATGAAACGACCACCAAAAATTTGTTGTAGGTTCAACTTGGGACGTCTACAAAACTGTTTCAAATGTAGTCTTGCCTTCTTGTTGTTCTTAGTCTGATCGGTGTCCATGATAGTATGCATTATATTATCGAAAATATTTTTTCAATATGCATAACATCTAGAAAATGGCAAACCAAGTTATCTTTCCAATATAGCAAATCCCATAATATACTCTTCTTAATCCAGTTATGTTCTTCCCCGTAACCTTGAAACCTAACAACTTTTCCAACTTTAGTAATCTTCTGAAGATGTCTAACCCTCCTCAAAATCTTAGGGCCAGTTAATCTTTGTGGAGACTCTTCATTTTCAATTCTGTTCTTCCGAAATTCATACTTACTGTTCCTAAACGTGTGCCCGAGTTTCAAGGATACCCTGTGACAATCAAACCATGATTGTTTTCCTCCGTACGGTAGCCGAAATGCTTTAGTGTCTTCCATACAAATTGGACACGTTAAAGTTCCCTGTGTCATCCATCCAGACAACATTCCATACGTAGGAGAATCGTTAATAGTTCATATCGAAGATGCCCTCAATACAAAATTTTGCTTCCTGGACAAGTCGTATGTAAGCACACCTGGATTTCATAGCTGGTTCAATTCATCTTTCAAAGGCTGAAGAAAAACATAAATCTTTGTTTTAGGGTTGCTCGGATCGAGGATTACACAAGATAAGAATAGATAAGGGTCTTTCATGCACATCTTAGGCGGTAGATTATACAGTGTAACAATTATTGGCCAACATGAGTAAAGTTTGCTAAACTGATTGTTAGGAGTAAGCCCATTAGAACAAAGCCCTAATCTCACATTTTGAGTTTTTGCTATGAAGTCGGGGTAAACTCTGTCAAAGTGTTTCCATGTTTCACTATGAAAAGGGTGAGTCATGTTACCATCGTTTCTTCTATTCTCAATATTTCATCTCATGTGCGCTTTCGAGCTCATTAATGCAAATAACCTCTTAAGTCTTGGAATAATGCATTCGTTTAAAAGGAACATCCTTATATCTCCCAGAACCTACTCTCCTTAGCTTAAACCTATCGGCACCACAAAATTTGCATTGATTCAAGGCTACATCATACAATAGTAAATCTTGATGGACCTTAAGCCAAGTTTAGAAAATACTTTCTTAGTTTGATAAAAGTTTGTTGGAATTTTATTCCTCAGTGGTGTCAGCTCTTTAATGAAGTCAAGTCATTGATCGAACGATCTCTCACTTTGATTAGCGTCTGACTTCATAATCAACATCCTAGCTGCCACAGATAATCTTGAATAACCATGTCTTTCCCACACCAGAGTATTTGCTTCCTTTAATAAGCTATAGAAAGTTTTTGCATCTAGATTGGGTTCCTCATGTAGTAAGTTGTCATTGTGCATGTCAAAGTCACTTCTAAAGCATTGTTAACCATTTGTGAATATCTATCATCGTTAACTATTTCTGGTTCATCGACACAAGTCTGACTCAAGCTCCCTAATTCATACTAACACCTACTGAACTCATTTACACCATTGATGTCCATCTCTCCGTGGTCTACCCATATTCAATAATGTAACTCAAATCCATTCCTGTAAAGATGCACTCTAATCTGTTCAACATCCAATATCTTACACCAGTTGGACGAAAAACACAGACACCTAGCTCTTTGCTCTGTCACAAATTGATCAGTCAATTTAAGTATATGACAAAAGTAGTCCACACTCTCAAAAAAATCTGGCTTTATCACTCCCTGATTCTCGTAGTATCTATCGTACATTCAAAATTTGTTCGATTGAATCATGTTTGCAAAAATCCTACACACATATTACATTAACCGATGTGAATTTAATGATCTTAGTTTAATTTCCTTATTGCAAGATACATTCTTAATTGCACACAATTATTCCTAAACAGTTCTAAAATAGATTCCTTCCAATCTCTGCAAACAACATGTAATCACCATTGCTAGCACAACAATTCAAACAAGTTCGGAAAGAATCGCTAAGTGTTCCTTCCCCCAGTCTAGGCACATAACTCTAGTCTTACAAATCTATCTTAAGAAAATAAGTCTCTATCCTACGTAAGTTCATATATACATACGTAATTGTCATTACAAACTTGAGTGACTATTTAAATTCGCAAAATGAATGGCTCCTTCAATCTCCTAAATAAACTTATCACCGCACAAAAAAAAAAAATTAATTAGAAATTAACATTATCTATGAAATTGAATGAATTAAAAAGACAATAGTAATTATGTAATGACCTAGTAAGTGGTGGTGGTTGTGTTAAGAGCTGTTTGTGGCTGTAGAGGTGGTGGTGGTGGTCGTGGAGGAGTTTTGGTGGTGGTGGTGGAAGAGGTGTGGTGATGATTGTGTATAAGTGTGCGGGGTTGTTGAGATGGTAGAAGAGTTGTGGGAAGTGGTGGTGGTGAAAATGTAGTGGTGTTGGCTGTGTGATGGCTGGGATGTGGTGATGGTGGTGGAGGAATGATGAGAGGAAAGGGGAAGAGAAAGAAGAATAGTTGGAAATGGTGTGGTGGCTGAGTGAAATTTGATTAAGTTAATTTTCAGAACAATATCGTCGGATATATCCGATGGTAACTGGAAATAGTTTGATTGTAATCCCTTAATTAAAACATGTTGTTTAATTTAATGGATTACGTCAAATTTTTTAAACAAATCCGACAGTGCAAAAAATAGGTGCGACAATTTTAATAAGGATTCACTATTATTACCATTGACGGAAATACCCTATACCATTTAGGGTTTAGGGTAGCTATCGCCGGATTGTACCGACAATAACAAAAATTGGCACCAAGACCAACTGTAATTTCGTTTGCAATCACCGTCGGCTAAATTCGACAATAATATTCTAAACCCTTTAGAATTTAGGTTCAAGGCTTTGACTTGAACCCTAGACCCTAATAGTATCGTCAATTACTATTGACAGTAATACATAAGAACCTAATAATTTATTATTTAATATTTAATATTTATTAATTTTTATTTATTAAGCCTATTAATTATTTTATTTTGTTAATTATTAACTAAAATTAAGTGTATACTAATTGTTAAGCCTATTTATTAATTTATTAAGTGTATTTATTATTTATTTATTAATTAATAAACTTCAATTATGTAAACCATCAAAAAGAAATAAAAATTAATATAAGGCTCAAATTTATTAAAATATGAATAATAAAATTCAATAAAACAAGATTAACTAGTTCAAATTCAAAACAAAGTTAAAAATACATAAAATCTTAAAAAAAAACAACAAAAAAATCTAATCTCCTAGATTCGTGACATCATTGTAGGAGGCATCATCGGAGGCGGCATCGTTGTAGGCGGCATCATCATGGGCAGCATCGTCACCGGAGGAATCGTACATCAGCAATTTAGGAGGCATGTCACAGGCCCTGCTGCTTTCTCCATGAGCAAATCCGCCAAAGCAGGCCCATAACGCCTTGAGCTTCTCGTTGAGCTTCTCCTTGTCTTTTTCCTTCTTTGCCTTTACATTCTGCAGCTCCTGAAGAACCACCTTGTACCTCACCGCCTGCATGTGCAGCTCCTGATTCATTTTGAACAGCCGCTTGCGAAGCTTGTCATTATCTGGCGTCGGTGACGGCCCGGTAGATGCAATAGCCAATCGAGGGCCCCTAGATGTAACTAAGAGTTGCGTCCCCTAGGCGTAGATGCAGTTGCAGTTCATACCGCTGACCACATCCAGCCAAACTGTGTTCTCATCGACGGGGGCAGGTTTGGTACTGGGGGCGTACTATTGGCCTGTTGAGTCTGAGCAGCCTGTAGTGCCTCATCAAAAGCAGCCTACAAAAATAAAAAGTTAATAATTATTAATATAAGAAATTAAAATAGTAAGGAAAAATTATAATTATATAATGAATATAAAAAAAATACTTACGGCGGTTTGTTCGGAGTGTGTGTCGACCCACCTAGACTAGTTCACCTTTGTCGTGTGGGTCTGGCGAAACAACTCCGCCTCAGGCGACTCACGACACATATGTCGACACTGCATATTTAATTGTTTAAATTTATATAAATTATATACATCATATTTAAATAAAAAATTAATATACAACAATTAATAATTATATAAAAAAAAAGACAAACGTAATTACCATCCTGAGGCGTGCGAAGGGCAAGCTCGCAAACCCTCCAGTGTGTACATTGCCCCCTTGACCCTGCATCTGAACACGCTTAGAGTTCTTTGACCTCGTCCTAAACTTGTCTGAGTCCAGTAAGCATGTAGCTCAACAAGCTACTTAGGGGTCAACTAGTACAGGTTTTTGTCCTTGCTCGACCTAATGTCCCCCAACAGTTGCTGGAGATGCCTGTCGGCTCTATAATTGAATGCCTTCTTCATGTTGGCTTCTTCAGAAGGATCATACTGAAAATTATCCTGAAAATATAAACAGTAAAATATTATTAATTAATTAAATAAATAATTTAATTTAATTACATTGCAAACATTGAAGAGGCGATCATTTTCCTCAGTAGTATACTCTTGCCACTTACGGAAGACTCTGTTGTAGCATTTCTTTAGAGTCTCCGTCATGGCATGATGTGCAGTGTCATGGGGAATCCACCTATACAAACATAATTAACAATATTAGTAATGTTACAAAAATTAAATAACAAAACTTACCCACTGTTGTTCTCGTCGAGTCAGATAGTAACTCATGCTCGATGTGTGGCGGATCCCTGAGATTGGGTGTCAGTGGGAGTCTCTGACTGTGGCGGTTGTTGATGGAGGAGCCTACTTGGCGTAGCTCCCAAACCTCGCCGCATGTGATGATGGTGTAGGCAAGAAGCTCAAGGTAGGAGCATTACCTGACTCCCGGGCCTGGTCATCTTCGACAACCTCCCTAAATCCAGGGGTCTATATGAAACCGTCCCCCATGAGAGGGCTCGAGGACGCCGGCGTGCTACTTAACATCCCCAAGCCTTACCATTTCCCCTTCCCTTACTACCCCGCCTAGCGGAAGCGGGATAGTAGTCAGACACCTGCCTTTTTCCTTTGTTGGCCATACTAAAAATAAAAAAATTAATTAAATATTCAAAAATAAAATGTAAAAATAAAATATAAAATATAAAAATAAGAACTAAAATATATTAAACTATTAACCTAAAAATTTTATTAATTATAAACATTAAACTTACAAAAATTTATTATTAAATTAAACTAAACATTTCTTACAACTTTCTCCTCATCAAATATACCTAAGTTAGAACTTCCTTAAATCACATACACCATAGCCAAGTATTTCACCCCCAAAACACAACAATTAATCAAAATAAGTCTTCAATATAAATAATACAAAAAAAGATAAACCAACAAATACCCAGTATTGTCTGTCGTAACACCATCTTCTATGTTTAATCTAAACTTATTTATAATTAATATAACATACTAATCTAAACAACTTAACAAACTTATTTTAAGATATACAACCTAATTCAAAAAATTATTCTAACAACCAAACATAATTATTTTTATTTAACAACTAACACAAATTAGAACCTAATCTAACAACATAACATAATTTTAACATAATCTAACAACCTAACATAATATTAATCTAATAACTTAACAAATTTAACTAAAATAAATTAACTAAAATAAATTAACCAAAAAAAACCTGAATTGGTTTTAGTAATGGGTGGCAGTAGCAATGGAGAGGGAGAGAAAGATGAGGGTGGTGGTCGTGGCGGAGAGGGACGGAGAAATAGAATGGAAGGGAAGGACAAAATTGTATATATAGCCTCTGTGAGGTCGCGGTGCTTTGTTATTACCGTCGAATAAATTCGAGGGTAACCTGTCGACCGCTACAAACACGGGAAAATGTGTGTCCGTACATATTTCAAGGTTGTTACCGTCACATATTTTTGGCGGTAACTAGTCGAACGTTACAAGCGTGAGAAAAATGTGTGTCCATACATATTCTGAGGGTGTTACTGTCGGATATTTCCAACGGTAACTAGTCGAACGTTACAAGCATGAGAAAAAAGTGTGTCCATACATATTCTGAGGTTGTTACCATCGAATATTTCCAACGGTAACTAGTCAAACGTTATAAGCGGGGGGAAAACGTGTGTCCCCTCATATTTTGAGGCTGTTACCGTTAGATATTTCCGATGGTAACAAGTTGAATGTTACGTGCGTGGGAACACGTGCGTCCCTTTATATTTTGAAGTTGTTATCGTCGATATTTCTGACGGTAATTTTAGAAGAATAACTCGTGTTGTTTAGTTGAGACAAAGAAAGAAAGTGTGTGTGATGATATTGAATGAAAGGTTGATATATAGTAGAAGCAGGACTTGGTCTCTTTGGTTTGGTAGAAATATTGGAATGAGAAAAATTAAGTGAATGGAAATAGTATCATTTATTAATGGAAGAATTGATTTGACTTATTAATAGTATGTGGACTAAATCTTAACCATTGAATAATGTCCTTTAATCTCAACCATTAAACATGTTTTTGAGGGAATTAGGAATGTTTAGAGTTGGACACAGAAGCTATTTGCCCTTTTGCATTACTTGCATGTTAGAATATTAATAAGATATGATTTAGGTGTTGTACTATTTCTCTTAGGCAACGTTTAGTAAGCGTCTCATGACAAAAAATACGGAGATGTAGGAATAACAGAAACGTGTTTCTTGCGCTCCACACATCTCTTTTATATTTTTATTTTTATATGTATAAAAATTAGTTAAAAAATTATCTTAAGACAAATACAATTTTAAGTTTTATGTTTTTGTCTCTTTCTTCAAACATGTTTCTAACTCAATTTTCTTTATATTTTCTATCTCGAAACGCTTACCAAATACTTCCTTAGGGCCCATTTGGGTACGCAAGTTAAAAGAAGCTTATCATAAAATGAACTTTTAAAAAGTAACTTATGAATACATTATTTTGTATTCAAAAACACAATAAAAGAAACTTTTTACTTTAAATATTTTGAAAAGTATTTTTTGAGCAGTTAAATATTTCAACTTCTAAAAAAAATTAAAATTTACTTTTTAAGAAGTAATAAGGTATATAGCCAAACAAATTAGAAATACAACTTTTGATTTTTAAAAAGTCAAAAACCGTGTTAACAAAATGGGCCCTTAGTGGGTTGGGAGGTGTTGTTCTACATTATACTCTTGATGTATTTGACACTGCTATTGGTCTTGAATTTTGTCTTAATTTAGAACGATTATTTACTATTTTTTTCTCTTAAAGAAGCAAATGTTTACTTTACTTGAATTTTCTTTTTTTGAGGGGAGGTTGTAGGTGAGCCTTTTTCTATCAAGGTGACTAACGTTGAGTTTCGGTAACTTGATGGTCATTGTAATTATGATATTTGTCTATTCATTTTCTTGGGGCCATTCTTTGGCCTTCAGAGCAATAAAAGTTTGCACTGAACTTACTGAAAAGAAAAACTTTTCTTATAGAGTAAAATAAATTCACATAAAAGAATGAATTACACTAATATTTTATGAAGTCTAATTAAATTACACTTTAACACCCATTTATTTGTCAAACACTAGTCCCTTATCTCAAAATAAATTTTAAAATTTTAAAATTATCTTTAAATATAAAAAAGTGTTTAATTCACAATTTTAATCTTTTTTGTGTGTGTATATATATATATATTAAGTATTTTATTGCTAAACCCTTTATATTGTCATCTAATTAAAATTATTTTATATGCATGCATCTTTTTAAATAATAGATGAGAGAATCAATTATTTTTGTCTATATAATAAGATTTAATTAGATAATAATTAAAATTTTCATTAATTTTTTAAAATTTAGAATTTAAGATTTGTTCAGATGTTATAATGTTTTTATAAAACTCAAGAGTTTTTTAAGATGACTTTATGAATAGATGGGAGTCAAATATAATTTTGTTAAACTAAGAGAGATTGGTGCAATTTGTAGAATAAATGTTTTGATAAAACATTAAATATATTTATTATTATGGAAATTGAGTGTAACCAAGTTTGAAAAGCAAAATCTACGTGGCTGTCGGAAAACAGTAGAGAGCAAGGGCTATAATAATAATATAATGGGTATTAAGCGTGAGAATGAGAAAAAGCGCCCATTCGCCATTTTCTTCCTGCGAAAGAGGAGAAAGGTTTATAGTGGGACCCATATAGAGTTTTTCTCTCCTTCTCTGTTTTCTTTGCATATTCAAATGGGAGAAAATTTCAATATTTTTTTTTCTCCTGTCATTTTCCTTGCTTTTATTTTTCACTTATGCAAACAACATGACGGATTGATTTCTTTTCACTTTTCTTTCTCAATATTCTACACACGTGATTTTTTTATTTCAGCAAACTTTTGTTGGGTTTTATTTTATTCCTTCATTCATAATTTTTTTTTCTCGTAGCAATTAGTAGTTTTCATATTATTAAGAGTTTATGTTTTATTTACTATTACAAAAAGTTCTTATATTATTCTCCAATCAAATACTTTGATATTCATAACATTCAGAAAAGTAAAAGAAAAAATCAATCATTTACATTAATATGTAAAGATTTTACATTATCAATAAATAAAAATTAAACTCTATTATTAATACATATTTTTCTATTTTTTTAAATAATTGATTATTTTATATTTTATGCGGATATAAAAAAAGATTAAAATTCTATAAAAAAAATAATGCTTTACATAATTCTTATTTAACGTGAGTAATTAAAATTTTATAGTGCATAAATATAAGTAAAGAATATTTATTTAATAAGGAGGAATTAAAAAAATTTAATATTATCTAATTTAAAAGATAACAAACATTTAAAAAAATATTAAAATAAAAAAGTGAATAACTAATCAAGATATGCATCAATATTTTTCCATTTTTGTTTGACTTGAAAAAAAGGAAGAAAATGGTAAATATTATTGAAGGGTGACTTATTGATTAAGTTTTACCAATTACCAACGGGGATAGGTGAGAAGAACTGAGAAGGATTGAATTATTGATGTGATGGTCAAATTACAAGTCCCGTCACTTTATTGACTATCTTCTTCAAAATGGAAAAACAAAAAATAATTCGATGGCAACATTTTCTTTTTAGTTCGAAGTTCGAATTCAGCAGAAAAGGCATTTCGTAGCATGGGCACTATTGCGTGGAGAACAAGAATGAATTCTGTGCTTTCAAAAAAATAAATCTTCTTTAACTCATAAAAAATATACTACATATTATATTAAACAAATTCATATTTTGAATATGTTAACAAAAATATTCTAAGTCTGTGCACTTACTATTTTTTTTTAAATTTAAAAAAAATTACACTAGTCGTTACATGCTAGAAACAACACCAATTATAAATTATAAATTATAAATCAGACAAAAAGGATGATAATTTTTTAAGGATCAATGTTTGGAAGGAAAGTGAAAAGGTGTAACCTTTTTTTATTTTTATATTTAGTACTATATATATTATTTTATTAATCGTGTCCCATTTTCCTTGGCAGAAAAAAAGAAATCTACCTAGCGGGTAACACACTCACAGTCACCATTGCCGTATTCTCACACAAGATTTTCTATTTGTGGGCATCGCCAAGATCAAATTTTTTCCCTCTCCTGAGCTGCAACGATGTCTCACATCAACTGGGAAGCTGATAAAATGTGCGGTGCATTCCTCACTCTTTGTAGTTTCATCATTTTTTGTTTTCTTTTGTTTTCTCATTTTTTTTTACTGCATACTCTTTTATCTTTCCATTTTTGGTAATGGGTTTATGTTTTCTGGGTTTTGTTCGTTTTCTTGTGTGGAGGGTGCTGTGCATGCTTTTTTAAAGCTGTGGTTTTTGTTCTTAGGGTTCTGGGTTTTCAATGTTCATGTGATGATGGTGCCGTTTAGCTTTCTGTTTTGGGTTTTCTTGCACCCCTTTACTCATGAGAAGTTTGCAGTTTAACTGTTCATAGCTGCTTGTGTTGCAAGTTTTATGCATTATCCGCGTTTTAGTGTTCAGTTTCCCCCTCCCCCCCTATTTTGACCTGCTTCTGCGCATCATTTCCAAGCTTTGTTTTTTTTGGTTATTTTCCGTTTGGAGTGGTTTGTGTGTGAATTGATGCATCCTTTTGGCATGTAGCACAGTTGGATTTCTTTTTCTCTTTCATTTTGTTCTATATGTGTTGGCAGTTTATCTTTTAGCTATCAATCAAGTATTCATGATATCTTCTACTTTTTTATGTTTTGTCTGCAGTCATAGAATTTGATTGTTGACTCTGTTACCTAACTTTCAAAAGTGGAAAAGTGCTCCTTTTGAAAGCTGCTAACTTGCTATCTCTTTGATTTAATTATTATACCTTTTATATCCATTTCTAATTAGTACTCTGTCCTTTTTATTTTTATTTTTTGTGGTGGTTGGGGGAACAGGTTAGATGTGTATATCTATGATTATCTCAAGAAAAGACAGCTGCATGCTTCTGCAAGGGCATTTCAGACTGAAGCAAATGTCTCAGCTGATCCTATTGGTAAGATAATAAGAAAAATTTTACGGGAAAGAAATTCGGAAAATGCAAATGCAGTGCTGTTCTAATTTTTATTGAAATTGACTTCTACTTTTTGCCATTTGCTCCAGCTATTGACGCCCCTAATGGTTTTCTCTTTGAGTGGTGGTCTGTCTTCTGGGACATGTATATTGCCAGGACAGATCCGAAGCACTCAGAAGCAGCAGCAGCATGCAGTAAGGTAGGGGTTTGTTTATTAGTAGACCTTAATTGCTATGTTTTCTCTTCTAGGTTTAATTTGCTGGTTACTTTGTTAGTTGTTTGCTTTTAGGTGTACTTCTTAGTATATGTTGTATCATATGTGTTGTTATCTGCATGGTTCTTGTATTGGAAAATGGAAACCGAGGTTATGTATATGGTCCTCATTGGTGCTCTTTCGTTGTCTACACTATGTCTATTTGGAACTTCTTTCACATAAAATCTCTAGTCATAATTTATGATTTATGTAAATAGGGTCATTTTACTGCAACAGTCCGTGGTGTATTTTTGTTATTTTCGCTACAATCAGATATGATTTTCTGTGCTTTTAACTTTGGTATCTGTCATAAGTTACAGGGTCACTGTCAAAATTATAACTAGATGCTTTGCAAACTAAGTTTGTTTCATTATTGTGCCTACCCCGTTAATTTTATATGTTTAGTATGTACTGTTGACTATAAATCATAAATTAGCTCAGTATAAATTTGAAAATGACAGATCCAACTAAGTAAGGCTCGAGAAATGCAACGGCGACCAGAGCAAGAACTTCAGAATCAACAAATGCAAATGCAGCTCTTTTTGCGGAGGCAGCATGCTCAGCAGCAGCTGCAGCTGCAGCAACAACAACAACAGCAACGTAGGGGTGGAACCCAACTTGGTAGTGGCAGTGCTAGCTGTCCTATTAGCAATGATCCTTTGATGAGGAAGAATCGTGCAACTTCTAATGCTATGGCAACAAAAATGTATGAGGACCGAGTGAAGCTTCCACTTGAGAGAGTTGCTTTAGATGATGTTTGCATCAAGGTATTAAGATGTTTGTTTGAGATTATAATGTGGTATCCATTGTCTTTATATGATTAGCATCCCATTGTTTATATTATTTATTATGCAGCAAAAGGGAGGTCGTAATGTCGGTCAGCTTCTGGATCCAAATCATGCCTCATTGTTGAAAGCAGTAGGAACGACTGGTGGACATACTACAGGGTGCCTACCAATCTCTTGTCTTTGCTGAGAATATTGTTTTTTCGTGTCATCTTGTTCTGGATGCTTCTCTCAATTTGGACTGAATTTACAAGTTGTCAAATTCTTTTTGCAGGCAAACATTGCTCAATGCACCTAGCATTTTACAGGGCAATCCTCAACGAGTTCAAAATCAGAACCAGCAACCTCTAGGCTCTACACAAGTAATTACAAACATTGTCTAATGTCTTGACGTGTGTGCTCCCTGCATTTCCAGTTTGTAATGTTTTGTATTTACTGGTCACTTGGCCTGAACCAGGACATAAAGAGTGATATGAATACAATGATTAGGTCTCAAGCTGTTGTTCCTGAAGGATCCTTTGTTGGTATTCACGGTACTGGTTTGTTATTTCAAATTAAAGACTTATTATTCCCAAATTTACTTTCTCTGTTAGTGTTTAATATGTGCTTGGTAAGTTTAGTAAGGGGCCTTGGTATTAGTAAGTCTTTGTTTAATCAGTTGCTCACTGACTTGTTTGGTTGGATAATTCTTTGTCACCTGAAAATTGTTGTGCATGCATAATAACTGTGTTCTTTAAGGATTACATTTGGACCATTGTTTTTTAAGAATGTCTTCTGCTACTGAAAGCATGCCGAATACTCAGTCATGTTGGGAATGGATACATTTCAGGCTTACAGCTATAGATCTCCTTTTTTTTTTTATAAAAAAAAAATGATGGGGGTGGGATGGTTGTAGAATTAACAAATGTTTGACTTTGAGTGATTTAAGTTTAGAACTAGCTAAAACTACTTGTTGGAAGTTTGATCATGATTAAAACATTTTAATTCTTGAGGTAGTGTCTTCAGTTGTGTAATTTAATTCTCCAGTTCTATCAACAATGTGTGTGATTGCGCCTCCTCCTTGTTACCACTTCCTAATGTAATCTCATTTGTATTTCATTCCTCGTTTGCATAAATCATCAAATTCACATTATGTAAAGCAGTAGATTTTAAGAAAACTTAAAGCTGTGGTTATCCAAAATCTAAATTCAATCATCTCTCACATGTAAGTCTTGTACCTTGAAAGTTATATCAGTAAATGGGGTTAATCTTGAAAGGACTTATCTAATGTCATGCCACTGTTTTCTAACCTAAATATATATCATAATATAGAAAAAATAGTACATGATTTTGTAACCTGCATATTCCTGTTAAGAATCATGCTTTATTTGATACAGAAGTTGCTTCAAAATCAATGCAATATTTTCTGTGTTTCTATGAAAGAATTCCTCAATTCTGATTTTAATTGCTTGCCTTCCATTCTAAAAATACGTAACTTTCCTTGATTTGGTGCATAGTTGCTTTATACGCTACCTCATCTTTTATGTCTCATGAATCTGGGTTATATTTTAGGTTCAAACCAAGTGGGTAGTAATTTGACTCTGAAAGGATGGCCTCTAGCAGTAAGTCTTACTCGGCACAAATCTCCTTAAAATAGTTGTATGCTGTTTATTTGTTGATTGTTGTATTTTTTCCTGGTTCACTGATTTGCCAATTTCAAATTATAAAACTTGATATATGAGAAGATATAACACATAGTGGGATCAATGTTGCAAACTTTTACTGGTTTACATAATTTATGTAGTAGTGCACTTGTTGTATAACATTATCTGCTCAACAGATGAATGTTTACCAACTTTTTTATGCATGCATTTTAAGGTTGGATTTGATCTCTTTTCTTAGAAAATAGTATCTGCTAATGAAGTGAACTTTCTTGTTACAATGAAGGAGCTTTACCTGTATGTTAGAGTATGTGTGGCTGGTTTAAGGCAAGCCTCTATTTAGCTTCTGCAGAACTACACTGTTGGCGTCTGTTTATTCTACACTGTTAGCATCAAATATGAGCAGGCATTTGAAATGGAAAATGCTTTACTGGTTGGATTAATGATTTTTTAGTTTATTAATTAATTTGTGCTTTAAATTTCTTAATCTCTACGGAAGAAACAAAAGAAAAAGAATATAAGCTATCTTTCTAATAATCATATTTTTTATGTTCGCCTATATATTTAGTTAGGGGCGCCAATGTCTTTTGAATTTCCAAGCAATTCAATTTTTGATTAAATCTCAATTATTCAGGGACTGGATCAGCTCTGCTCAGAATTTCTTCAGCAGAATAATTTGATGCAGTCTCCTCATTCTTTCAATCAACTTTCACTACAGCAGCAACTAATGCTTCTGGCACACCATAATTTAGTTTCCCCTTCTGTCAGCGATTTTGATAGCAGAAGACTTGGAATGCTTCTTAATAATCACAGTATGGATCTTGTGAAAGATGGACAAGCAAACTCTGTTGGTGATTTAATTCCTAATACAACACCTGCACAGGTCGGTTCTCCTATGTTGCCTCATCCGGACTCAGATTTGTTCCTTCAGGTATCACATTCTCCTATACCTGAATTTGATTAACTTCTCCGAAACTTTAAATGTATTCCATCAGAGGTAGTTGCATTTGAGCTCCCCTGAAGTACTCACTGCACATTATTAAACTGTTTTATGCAGCAACACGCTCAAACGAACAGTCAGCAGTTTCAACAATATTTACAGCATACTCTTTCAAGCCAGCAATCTCAGAGTCTCCAGCAGCAAGAAAAAATTGGTTCTGGCAACAAAACTGTAGATGGCTACATGTCCAGTACCTTAGAAAGAAATGACCAGGTTTCCACTGTGCTGCGTGTGAACAAAATTTATTGGCTGCAATTTGTATAATGCACATCTACAATTTTAATCTTTGTGTGCTTGTGTGTTAATTTAAGGCTTCCAAAAGTCAGATTGGGCGAAAGCGAAAACAAGCATCATCGTCAGGGCCTGCAAACAGCTCTGGAACTGCAAACACCACAGGACCATCTAGCAGTTCACCTTCAACTCCATCTACGCAAACACCAGGGGATGTGCCAACTCTGCAACAAAATGTTCCGTCCTCTAAGTCATTGGTTGTGTTTGGTACTGATGGTTTGGGCTCCCTTACATCAGCACAGAATCAATTGGTCAGAGATCCCTTTATAAACCTGTTGTTAAGATTATTCGTTGTATAGATAATCTTCTTTGAAACTAATATCATTTTAAATCATGTTTGTCCCATCCTAATATTGCTATCGTTTTGTGACAAATCCCGTTTCCCTTTCTAATTACAATATTGTTTCTTTATTATATTACAAAGAAATGGCCTGGAAATGTTCTATTTTCTATTAAAGTTTGCATGCATCAAGTCCTCCCGATGAAAATAAGAAAGATTTGACTTTTAAGTGTAAATAAATCATTACTATTGGGTTTTGGTCATCTTTGTAATTGCCATTCCATTAATATTGGGTGAGTTTGGACTGCTATTCCATTGTGATAGTGGATGTGTAAGATATTTTGAGCATGTAATTGTCTGAGCTCTCTTAAAAGACTACATGACAGCCAGGTAACCTAATTATTATTTGGCAGGCTGAGATGGATCGCCTTATGGGTGATGGATCTTTGGGTGACAATGTGGAGCCATTCTTGTCTCCTGATGATGCTGACCCTAGAGATAGAGTTGGCAAAGGTATGATAAATCTGATAGATGAGTTATTTACCCCCTTTTCCCCTTTCCAAAAATATCCTAGTCCAATAGGCGCACTCTTTGGATTGGAGTTTTTGTATGATTATATGTAAAAAAGCCTAATATTTCAAATATAATGTATTAGAATACTCATTCAAGGAGACCAATCATATAATGGCAAGTACACATAAAATCGAGTGTTGTCACTTCTCATCAGATGGAAAACTGTTTGCTACTGGTGGCCACGATAAAAAGGTATTAGCCTGATCCAACTTCAACCATGGAATGACTGCCATTTCTGTAGAAATGTCATAATTAGTGGTTACCGGTGGAAGCTTTCGTTTATTGCTTTAAATTTGTTAGTATGTTATGGTGAAATCAATTCGTCTGCTTATTTGTTTTGCGGTGCAGGTTTCTTTGTGGTGCACAGAATCATTTAGCTTGAAGTCTACACTAGAAGAGCACACTAATTGGATAACCGATGTTCGATTTAGTCCAAGCATGCTGCATGTTGCTACGTCATCAGCTGACAAAACTGTTAGGGTTTGGGATGTTGGTAATGTAAGTCTTAGTTTTCATTGGTCAAATTAAATTATTTTTAGAAGTTAAGTTCTGTTTATAAAAGAGGTTGAGGAATGAACAGTTTTATTTGATGATGAAACACCTATTCTGTTATTTATATCAGTTTAGGTGCTATTTTACATGACCATTTCATTTGTCCTTTAATTGATCCTGACTACACTTTGCAGCCAGGTTATTCTCTTCGAACATTCACGGGGCATGCTAAAACTGTTATGTCACTAGACTTTCACCCAAGTAAAGCTGGCCTTGTTTTCTCTTGTGACAATAGCGAGATAAGATACTGGAGTATTAAAAATGGTAGTTGTGCTGGGGTTTACAAGGTATGAAGTCTTGACATAAATTGTGAAGCGGAACATATTGTTACCATTTGATTGCAAATAGCTTAATTTTCTTGATATCAGGGTGGTGTAACTCAGATGAGATTCCAACCTAGTTTCGGAAGGCTTCTTGCAACTGCTGTAGATAATGCCATATCCATTATTGATGTAGAAACCCTAGGTTGCTCAGTTAAATTACAGGTCAGCTGCGAATTTTGTGGTTGTAATACCCTTTTTTACAGTGTAACAAACGTTGCATTTTAACATCTGGTCTATTCTAGAACTTTTGTCCTTTTGAATATGAAAGACTGCTAATTGATGAACGTTTATGGTTCACATATGCACCCTTCTCTACTTGCATTGACCAGTGGCTTTCTTTTACTTAGCTTTAATATGACTAAACAGTATCCAAGTTTTGATTGAATTTGTAAGTGATTTAGTTATTTTTCTCACAATGTTCTAGAATTTATCCAGTCAATGCCTCCTTTCTTTCAACTCTCATTCTTTCTCCCTTGCCTGCACTCTTGTTCTGTTGCTGATCTTAGGGCCATAAATACCCTGTCCGTTCCGTGTGCTGGAATTCTTCTGGAAAATATCTGGCTTCTCTCAGTGATGATCTGGTTAGAGTTTGGACAGTTGGATCCAGTAGCAAAGGGGAATGCATCCACGAGTTGAACGCAACCGGGAACAAATACAACACCTGTGCCTTCCACCCCTTCTATCCTTTGCTTATCATTGGCTGCCAAGAAGTAAGTTAGTTTTCTGTTTTTTCGTATAACGATTATATCGAAGGGTTATCATTATCTTTCCTCTTTTATCATTTAAATAATGGGTATTTCATTTCAGAATCTGCAGCTGTGGGACTATGGTGAGAACAAGACAATGGCGGTGAGTGCCCATGACACGTTTATATCTTCATTGGCAGTATCGAATGTTACTGGGATGGTGGCTTCAGCTAGTCATGACAAGCATTTCAAGATCTGGAAGTGACTGCTACTTTTTTGCTTCATGGTACTATTCACAGTACAGGCATATATGTCATCAGGATGAAGCAAACGTTTAGGGGTTTTTTTTTATGTATACTGTATAGGCATAACAATTCCTACTTGCTTGTACAGCTCTTTTTTTTTGGACTTGCATAGGTTCTATGGAGGTGAGGCTTGTTATTCTTGTCATGTGGCCTGAACGTTGCCGTTCAGATTCCACTACGTGGAAGTCTTGTGCACTGAGCCGTTTTTGTTTTTTCAGCTTTAGGTCCTGTTAGAATTAACAAATAAAGTCCATATAAAGTATACGACCCTTACAAAGACTTTCCATACTCTTTGGTTTTGAGAGAGAAAAGGGTTTATTTTATAGTGAGTAGTAGACCTTAATACACATACTGAAATCACTAACGATCATAATCTTTACTACGAAATATTGTTATGAAATTCTGCACGAATCTCATGTTTGTGGTCAAAGGATGCCCTTTAGTTGACCCAAATTGTTAACTACAACAAATGCTCCTCTAATGTTAAAAAGTTTCACATAATCTCTCTTATACTTGACATTTTTTAGTAAGGGTTTTATTTTTATAATTAATTGTATTTTTTCATGACAAGATTTAAATAGATGACAAAATAAGTTTTTTTACACTATCAATTCAGTTTCAAAGAGGATTCATTTCTGAGGAGTAGTTATAAAAGTGAGGAGAGGAAAATTTTTAATGTTTTTGCTAATAGCGGTTCTGAGGTGAGGGAAATTTTAATGTTTTGGTTAATAGTTGTTCTAAGGTAAATATTATCAATGTATATTAATTAAATTTTTTAGTAACTGAAAATTGATACATCAGAGTTTTACTGAGGATTCATTATTGAGGGAGTAGTATAAAAGTGAAGAGGGAAATTTTAATGATATGGTTAAAAATTGCTCTGAGGTATCAGGGGGTATAAATAAGAATAGAAATTATACATCCTTCAAAAAATATTCTCTTAATTATTAAATAAAGTAAAAAGTATATGGAATGAATTTTTAATTTATTTAGAGAAATTCTTACATGCATCAGCAAATCAACCCGGTTATCTTCCACTTTCCGTAAGCAAGCGGGCTCATGGAAAAGTGAGCAATGTCCAGAATTATCAATATTTCATATCTAGGATCAACCTTCCCATGCAAGCAATAAAAGAAAAGTAGCGGCCATTCTTAGATTCATTTTAGCCTTCAAATAATCATGAATTCAATGAATTGCAAGTTGCAAACTGAAGCCTTAAAAAACAGCATTTGTTGGGGGAAGCACTCATTGGCATTAGACTACAGATGGAATACATTTAATAAAATCTGAAGAACACAAACGACTATGAAAATGTCTTTGTACATAAAAGAACACCTAAGGTGCTCCATTCCTGGAAAGCCAAAAAACTCAGTCCATGTCAATGGCTTTGACACCTCAAGCAAAACCTTCTGAAACCAGTGTTTTCTATCACTACATCTACTTTACCCCCTCTGAGCATTAATCCTGTTCCCAGCACCCTCCTCACTTGATCTGTCTCTCCCCATGACCAACAATAATATCTTGGCCTCATACAACAAGGGGACATCAAGAACAATAACTTCACATACAATTTCTGCAACAAACTACTTACAACAAAATGTCTACAAATTATAGATTGCGGGAAGGATTGAGTGGAAGCAACTGCATGGCTTAACATTTAACAATTACTAAGTCTTCAACTTTAGAGCCCAAGACACAGAATTGATCACTAATACGTTCTGAAATTGCCTGTAAAAGAAAACAAAATTTTTTTAGTACCATCTCAGCTTCCGTCAATAGATTCAGCGACAAGGACCCACCTGAGAAACATTTGAAAACATTAGAGATTTAATTCACATTTTGTTTTTTGAAATCTATTTCACACTTATCCAATCTTTGAGAACCTAGTTGACACTTGTTTTTTTTTCCCTTCTTCCAAACAAGAAAGTTACCCCTCTCACGACCATTCTCTAAACTTTTTCCCCAATTTTTTTTAATGAAAGCCATTAAATTTATGCGGTGTTCTTTGTCCACCACCGCCTCTGATATTTTTCCTCGCTCGGAAACCTAACAAATTCAAGAAATCAGAATTTTTTCACCATAATTAAAAGTTCTTAGAAATCTAAAAAATGGGATAGTGTTTGTAAGTAATTCGAGTGAGGAAACGCCCTCAGATGGATATGGTGGCACCTTGACGGAAGTTTCAATGCGAAGTTTTTGGATTGCTGTGCACATCCAAGCAGAATTGACATCTCATTGTGGTTAACTCCGACAAATGAACCAAACTCCTACCTATTTATGCCATATGTGGTGTCGAACGAGACCACATTACCAAAATATTCATGAGCTGCTTAGCTCCTCGCATCTTCCCAAAATATATTTTTTTATTTGATTTTGTTCATCAACCTCAACGTCATACCAAAAGTTTCAATTCTATTTCTTCATTCTTGAAAAATATTTCATTAAAGTTTTTGCATTTCATTCCTCCCGAACAACATGCACAGCTCAGATCACACAATTCATCTTTTTCAGTAAAGTTTAATTCCTCATGCCCATCACTTTGACGAACAAGAGTTTGGTATGTCTTGTTCACTCTAATACCAACTCTATCATTTAACTCAATCATATGCTTTACTTGCATGTTAATACTTCTATTTTTCTTGAGCAACCTTGCTTTTGAAGGGCTTACTTCATGTGAATGCACATTAACAACATTCTTTATCACCCATAACTCAGTACCTCCATTTTGTACCTTTGATACAGAGATCTTCGTTTCACATTTTGTCGTGGAAGTTGGATTACTCTTGTTGAAGCTTGGTATTTTAGACGTTTGACAGCCTTCCTAAATTTGGTGCTCCTTATCCTCCATGTAAATCCAATATTCTTGGCATAGTTGTTATAGAATTCTTTAATTGCATCAAAGGTATCAAAATGCATGCCAATCTTTAGAACCTCTTCTTCCTCCATAGCAAGATACCTTGTGACCTGTGAGATTTACAATAATATTTGTGCATTTTATTACATAAAGTCTGTTCATGTACGCATGTAAAGTTTGTGCATCTCATATTCTAAAAAATTCTAAACTATAAGTTACCTACAAAGTCTCTAGTGTTTGTGCATAAAAATGTATAAAGTTTGTGCATTAAAACGTATAAAGTTTGTGCACTTAAGATTGTAATGCACTCTGAACAATTAATTCCATGTAAGGTAATGGTTGTGCACTAAAGTATGTAATGTTTGTGTATTTTATTACATAAAGTTTGTGCATCTCATAGTTTGAAACTATAAGTTACCTAAAAGGGCAGCATAAAAAATCTGTAATGTTTGTGCATAAAAACGTATAAAGTTTTTCCATTAAAACGTACGAAGTTTGTGCATTTAAGATTGTAATACAGTCTGAACAATTAGTTTCATGTAATGTAATGGTTGTGCACTGAAGTGTGAGATGTTTGTGCATTTTATTACATAAAGTCTGTGCATGTTCGCATTTAAAGTTTGTACATCTCATATTCTGAAATTATAAGTTACCTAAAAAGGTCCCGAAAAAGAATTTGTAATGTTTGTGCATTCATACGTATAAAGTTTGTGCATTCATACATGTAAAATTTGTGCATTAATACTTATATTGTTTGTGCATTTTATTAAATAAAGTTCAGATTGTAAAACACTCTGAACTATAAGTTTGTAATGTTTGTGTACTAATGCAAATAAAGTTTGTGCATTAATACTTATAATGTTTGTGTATTTTATTAAATAAATTTGTGTGGCTACGCTTGTAAAGTTTGTGCATCTAAGATTGTAAAACACTCTAAACTATAAGCTTGTAATGTTTGTGCACTAATGCAGATAAAGTTTGTGCACTAATAGTTATAAAGTTTGTGCATTACAGATTATGCAAAGGAAAGTTCACTGAACAATCGATAAACAATCAATACAAAACTCTTCATGAACAATTAATAAAACACAAACATTACCATGTTCTCTGGCATTTGATCAGGTTGTTGCATTGCTTTTGATTCTAAGTATGCGATCACAGTAATGGCCAAGATGGATCTAGATTCTGCACAGCGAGCTCAGGTTTCTAGTGGTTATGGCGGCATAATGTGGTGGGATTGAGAGCGTAATGTGGTGGTTATGGCTACGTAATGTGAGGTTTCAGGTTTGGGTGCGTCAGTTAGGTTGTGCAGCATCGCGTGAGAGTGAGTGCGTTTCTAATTTTGAAAATTGTACGTAATACGTATCTTGGTCATTAATTACATATAATTAGGAGGTGTAGATACGGGTGGCATAAAAAAGGATGTACATGAATCATTTTTGTTCACAATTTTACATAGGATTCATTTTTAAGGGTAGCTATAAAAGGGAGGAGAGATAAAACGAGTCGGGTCGGGTCAGGTCGTGGGTCTGGGTTGGGTTATGCCACGTGGCATCCCACGTGGTGCACCGCATCAGCGTCGCGTCAGCCCAATCAACCCTCACCCCACCCCAGGGACTAAAACCTAATTTTACAATTTTCCAATGACTAAAACTTTTATGCAGGAACTAAAATCAAACTTTCTAATTTTACAGGGACTAAAAACATAATTAACAAAAAAAAATATACATCCTCAATGAAATAGGATCCGTAAAGTTGTTTACACTTTCTCCAAATGACCAAAAGCTTTCATATGATACTGAATCATCTGACTCTCTAACAAATCCTACGAACCAATTGTCAATTTACAACAGAATAATTTGGAAAATGTATTCTTATTAGTTTACAAACCCTAACAGCACACTAGTACTATACGCTATAAATAATCATACCGCTGTTCAACAAAAAAATCATACCACTATACATATGTCACTTATTTTGTGAGGTACTCAAAAACTGATCACATACAACATGGGTACATACATTATCTTTAGTTGGCTTTGCAAGTCCATGCCATCATCTCCTTTGGAAATTGAAGGATTTAATTGCAAAGGCAAATATTATTGCAAAAAATACGCAGAAGCCAGCTACCATGATACCAGCAACGGGCAAGAAATCATGCCTGTACCCAAACACGACTTTGAGTACTTGCCTTATTGCCATGAAGCTTCCATTAGATAGCTTCACAGACTTATCATCGTCGCCATACTGTGATGTCAGGAGACCATACAGACTCCAGGCTACAGGGTTTGCCCAATAATACCATCTCCACCACACAGGGATTCTCTGGAAATTAAAAGGAACACAAGTTATTCAGTGACGTGTTTCATTGAGTAAATTGAATGAGTCATTCCATTCCAAATATTACTATTACATGCAATTAAAGTTTAGAGAAGATCAAATATTCAGTTGTTAAGATCTGCAATGGATTTGCCTAAAAGTTGCTTCTCTTTAGTTTTGAAGCATTTTCTAGAGTTAGGGATGTAATCTAGGCTAAGGCCGAGATGGACCGACCATCTACATGGAGCAACTTGCTCCTGGTATCTAAACCGTTGATATATAATTGGATGGTTCATATTAACAATTATAATATGATTTTGACCCCAAGTTTTTTAAAAATAAAAATGTGTAACTTCATTTTGAACCTACCATCGTTTTTTTTGCCCTAAAAATTCTTCCTCCTCTGTTTCTCTCTCCTGCTCCCCCGCTTTCCATGGCATCAACCCTTCACCATGAACCACCTCCCCGCCTCCGCTCCACCGCAACGCCATAGTCACCTCTGGTAAAACCACCACCATGAACCACTGCCTCTGACCCCAAAACACCGCTCATGGTCTCCCCTGACACCGGCATCGATCCAGCTTCCTCCCCATCCTCCCATCTCTCACACAACCCCATCATAGCACCTCAGACCACCACATCAGCCACCTCAACCCCCTCACGCAGAACCCCCATCACCGAAAACCACTCACCATCACCACACTCGCACACGCATGCAATAGAAGCATAAACAATCACACACCCACACAAACACATGCAAACAGAGATCCGAGAGAGAAAAAAAAAAGAGAGCACATCCGAGAAAGATCCGAGAGAGGAAGAAAAGTTTAACATACAAAATCATTTGGCCACCAGTAGATCTGAAGAATTGAAGAACGAGAGGCAGATCCGAAGAACGTTACTCCCAGATTTTTGGGCGTCGTGTACAACTAGATTGGGATTTCCTACGATCACAACACCGTCGAGGGTCGCCGCCAGGCCTTGCACGCGTTCATCGCCACCGCGGGCTCGTTCGCTTACCTGAGGGACAATGAGTGCATGAAGGCGTCCGTCGGGGGATCCGCCATTGTGGATGTGTTGTTGGAGTGCGCCGATATGCTGGAGTGGGGGACAGAGTGGTCGGAGGTCTTTTGGCAAGGAAAGAAAAGCAGGAAATTTTATTTTGCTAACTGATCCCTAACTTTTTTGTGTTTTTACTTTTCACCCCAGACCAAATTGGTCCTTGTAACTGCCCGGACCATGTTAGAACCCTCCTATAATCTATTGCAATGTGAGATTAGATGATGTTTCATTTTCTGGTAGCGCAATTTGCAAGAATGGGTTATCACAATTTTATGCAAATTAATTAAGAGAAATATTACATGTATACCTCAAAATATGTCACCTACTGTACACTCCATTCTAACACAAGGTGTCCTTTTTTTTTTCTTATTCTTTTTTTTTTCCTTCTTCCCCAATATGTCTTCTTTTTTTTTTTTTGTTCGTTTCCATCTTATTCTTTATGAATCTAAGAGTTTTATTCTTAGTTTTCGTCATATTCATTAATTTTAGTTTTTCAAAAATTTGTGCATGTCTACAAAAAAAAATTGTGTATTCTTGTTAAAAAATTTGTGTATGTGAGTACCAAAGTTTTGTTTTTCATTTTCGTTTGCATTTACTTTTTCGCCCTATTTTTTTATTTCTGATTGGTAAAAGGTTTGTGCATATTAGTTCAAAAGTTTGTGCATGTAATTTAAAATATTTGTGCAGGAGGAGTAGGAGATAGAATGCAACAATTATTTTTCGTTATTTAATGCATCACAGATCTGATTTGGTTCCCTACCTAAAAAGCATTTTTACATGTGTAAAAAAGGTTTGTGTGTGTGTGTGTGTGAATATTTGTGCATTCAAAGGTGTTTCGTATACCATGTGGTGGCTAATTGTGGCAGGAAAATAGGTGTACATGTAGCAATGCTAGTTGATTAATTGCTCTAGCATAACCAAATACAACTCTTAAAGAATAACTAAAACCATCAGGGGTTAATAGCCGTTTATAAAAATATGGCCATTGCCTCCTCTAGTGTGGAAGGCAAAGGAAGCTAATATGCACAGGTGAAAAAATCAAAGGAATAGATCATTCACGTATGATCTATCATGCATATGCATGTACTTCTAACCAAAACTCTAATAAAAGATATCAAGAATCAGTTTTTCATACCTTATGGGGAATCATAAAACCACTGAAGAGGTTCCACAACATATAAAATGGAGCAGCGATGATGGCAGCAACATTATGATTTGGTGTGACAGCGGTTGTCATCATTCCATAGAAGGTAAAATATAGCATAGTAACATACATGAAGAATAAGTACCAAATGAACCTATCAACAGTCCAGATAAAGGAGCCCATGGAATAGAATATTGTGGAGTATATCATAGCCTGTGCGAACACATAAGGAAACTCAATAATAACCTGCACATTTATCAAGGACAACACATTAGTCAACTTATGAGAACATGCAATTTTTGTCAATGTAGTAAAAGAATGTCATTGCCTCAGGAAAAAGGAAATGGATCTTTTTATGTTTTTTTTTTATTTTCACGTGACCTTATCATATGTGATTACTCACCATTAGTTTGTTGCTTATGTTATGCATGAATCCCACATTCTCAATTAATGGTGGAAGATCACACATGGCAAGGTTATGTAAAAAAATAACATGAGAAAATCTATTCCTGAGAAAAAATACCTGAGCAAATGCAAATGGTAAAGCCGAGTACATCCCTGCAGCTCTTTCTCTGTATGAAACAAATCTCTCCACTGAAACAACGGGTTGAACAGCTGTGCCATTTGTTATGCCAATGAAGAGGATTGCCGAATACATAGATCCCATGGCATTCAGTAGATCTTGCTGCGTCTCCCTGAGAAGGCATGATAAATATTGTTAAACTAAATCAGATGGTAAAGAAAAATAAAATATGATGAAATATCACACTGGAAGGACTGAATCAAACCATTCCATGAACCTCCAGACATCATTAACAGCATTTGGTGAAATTCTATTATGAAATATCTTCTATAATTTCCTAAATCTTTTGATCCCAATTACATTTGAACTTAAAACGTTGTAGAATAATATCCACTGCATTATGACTAAGCTTATTGAAACAAGGTATTATTTAAAATTGAATATCCATAGAATGTAAAAACATTGAAGAGAAAAGGACCTTTTAGCACCAAATCTCCAACAAATTGTCCCAAGCATCAACGAGATGATGACAGTATAGAAGAAGCGAACGGCAGTGTACTGTGGGTTACGCCAGTAAGATAGATTTTGCTTCCAAAGACAAGTCAGGAACTGCTCAAAATATGAGCGACAATATTTGGTTGGAAAATGCAATTCTTTTGAATTACTAGTTGGCTTGCTCAAGCTTTCAACCACCTCTTGGTTATATCTATGAGAAAAAAATGATACGTTAGTATACAGAAATGGCTATTGAGTAGTAACTTGAAATTCACGGACAAATTTTACAGCCAAAGGCCCAAAAGTTACACATACTGATATAAACTTGATCTTCTGTAGATTTCTGCAAAGTCTACTCCCAATCGGGTTTCTTCTGCTGATGAAGTAACCTCCAACATCCATGTAGCAGGGTTATATCCAGACCTGATCTTCTGAACCCCTTCAATTGCCTACAAAGATATAGACATTATAAATAATTGAGGATTGCTTCATCACTATTCAAGTATTCCACCATATATCACATAATCAGAGAAATCTAAGCGCCCATCAGCTAACCTCGAAATAGCCGATTAGTTCACTAGATTTAGGGCCCAGTGGACCAGCATATATGAGCTCTCCTCCCCGCTTCATAAACAGAAGCTGCAAAAGAAATAGGGATTTCGTCAGAACTGAGGAGACGTAAGTGTTCTAGGAAATCCATGTAGAGAAAGGTAATATATGACACACAGACTATAATAACTATATCGCACAAACTGCCATATATTATACAATTAACATTTACTCAAAAGTAAAGATAAAAGGAAAAACATATAATGAGGATTCTCTTTTTCATTTTGAACATCACAATGTCAAAAAAATACAAGCATTCACCATTTATTTAAATAAAGTGTTTGTATCTCATAACATCACATGGTAGAAGACATGTTGGCCGCTAATATTTTAAAATGGAATGCTTGAAAAGACCTCTCTTAAGGAGAATACCTCATCAAAGGATTCAAATATGTCGATGCTAGGCTGATGTATTGTGCACACAATAGTTCGCCCAGTATTCACTATGTTCCTGACAGTTCTCATCACAATGGCTGCAGCACGGGCATCCAATCCAGACGTGGGCTCGTCCATGAAGACTATAGATGGGTTAGCAACCAGCTCCACTGCTATCGTTAACCTCTTTCGTTGCTCTGTTGAAAGACCATCAATTCCAGGTAGACCCACCAGTGCTCCTTTTAGTGGAGTGAGCTCCACAAGCTCCATTACCTCCTCCACGAAGGCCTGGCAATCAAAACTCTCCAAAAGTTATTTTTTTGAGGGGGGAAAAAACAAATTACAAAAGTAATGTATGCCTCTAATAAGCAAACAGGCCATATATACATTGTCTCACTCTCACGTTTACCTTTTGTGTCTCCAAGTCAACCTCTGAAGATAATCTAAGCCAAGCAGAGAACAGTAAGGATTCCCAGATAGTCAAGCAAGGGGAATGGACATCAGACTGCTCACAATAACCAGAAATTCTTGCAAAAGTGTCTTGTCGTTTGGGATGCCCAGAAATATACATGTTCCCTTCTATAACCCCACCAGTTTTTCTTCCAGCCAACACATCCATCAGCGTGGTTTTACCAGCACCACTTACTCCAACCAATGCAGTCAACACACCAGGCTTAAAAGCTCCAGTTACATTAACAAGCAGCTGCAGCCTGTCTTCTAATATCCCTTCTTGTTTCAATTCCTGAAGAAATAATTGAATCAAAAAGCAATTAGTCTACCAGAAATTAAACTTCGTTTTTTATTTCTCAAGAAAATGGAGAAGATTCGTTTACGCACCAAAGGGACATCCACATAGTAATTGATGTTGCTGAAAGCCATTGAAAGTGGTTGAAATGGGAGAACCATTCCTTTTTGCTTAAAATGTTTACCTGGGAAGAGAAGACAATTAAATGTATTGTAACTTCCCAGCTGTATAGAAACGGATTCAGGAAAAAAATATATAATATTGAATTTATAGTTTACAAACCACTTGAATGCCGCAAGTACTCTCTCAACTCAATAACAACACTTTCACCTTTCCTTCTCCTTTCTCTTTCTATCAGCTCATCCTTTGAAACTACAGCTTGTTGCCTTCCCAAAGCTGAAGCAAATAAGGAGAACAATATCATATAAAAATTGTCCTTGAACATAAGCTTCTTTTGGCGTATGAAGCACTAGAAGGCACCGAATATTAAACAATTAAGGGGCAAATGTACAGAAGAACTTGTCTTACGATTAAGGTAAGCTAAGAAGATAGTGAATAGTGTGTTGAACAAAATTGTATATCCAACCATTGCACCAAGACCAATCCAATACCAATAGCTCTCTGGATACAAACTTCGTTGTTTTAATACTGCCTTACCCAATGAATAGGAGGGGGTCTGACTTCCAACTGTCTGTAAAGAGGCAAAGTAGTGAGTATACTTTCAATGAAGTAAGGAAATTGTTGGAGAGAACTCATATTAAATAGACATTATCTCCTTACAACATTATCATCTGCATTTCTCGACTATAAAAATAGTGACACTGTTCTGAAAGTTATGATGAAAATGCAGCAAATGATTATATGCACAACTATTATACCTTATCCCAGGAATGTCCAAGGAACTCATTTACAGAAGCTGCGTTTTGTGTATACATCAAAGGAGAAATCCAAAAACCCCATATCCACCAAACTGGTATACGATCTGCCCAAAAAAGAGATGATGTCAGAAAAACTAGTTTAACAAATCGAACTTAGAAGCATGCAGAGTGAAGTTCTTATTTGACCTCTTGAAATTATATATCCGCCAAGAGCCATCACAACCAACATAGCAAAGGATCCAAAGGTATTGGCTACTATCATATTCCGGCCCAAGGATCCTATCAAACGAAATAGACCTATAGACATCTGGTGCAGAAAGAAATAAAGCAAGAGTTGCTTTAAGAATCTGCAAATCCAGGAAGAAAAAAAAACACAAAATAGTCACTTTGGAGAAATTCTAAGAATACATGAAAACAGTAAGTGAACATAGGATTAAGTTACCTAGTAAATGCAGGATCATATCCCATTGTATAGTATGAGACAGCCACCCAGCATCCAGCTTCCATGAGGGAAGTTGGAATACTAAGCAACCAAGAAGGGAGTGTATAGGCCCAGCTAGGATAGAAGTGCAAGTCTCTGTGCTTGTAAAGAACGGGAAGCTTTGCAACTAACATTGACACCTCAGTGAAACCATTGAAGAGAATAATAACCATAGAAAAGTACAGTGACCCAAGATATAAGCCTCCGTCGTCAATTGTTTTGTGGTGCATAGTTGTCCGGAAAAAAACACTCATTGTAATTAAAGAAACCAAAAAAAGCTGAAAAGAGTAAATAGAAGTCAAGATCAATTATATAAACCGGACATAGTTAGATCCATCTTAGGACCAATAATAGATTCCCAACAAAAATGAAAAGGAAAAAATCAATATAAGCAACCAATAAACTGGGTGATTCTGACCAAGACATTAAATTTCATGACCAGAAATGAGAAAAGTTTTCATATGTTTGAATGTTAACTACAAGCTACTAGGGAAAATTGGACATGCAGAAGCTGCAAGTTAAAACAAATCAAAAGAAAGATGGAAACATGAACACATGCAACCACATGAAAAAACATAACGAGATACAACAACAACTAAGCCTTGTAGACCAAATGACATCATGGAAAACACATAACGAGATAATCAAAACAACTTTTCACCATAAATTAAAGAAACAAACAATTATCTAATTTAAGAGACAACAAGAACTATGCCTTTTCCTTTTGGTGAATTTTATCACTAGAATTTCTTTAAAACATCAACATCTATAAACCATATGGGTTTATACTGATAGGATTACCTGAACAAATTTGAAAACATAAATAAATGAATTCCGTTGCATAAGAAGCTTCTGCCATTGGAAATTAGTCTTGAGAAGATCAAGCCTCTTAGCGCCATAGCTGCAAGTTGCCAAGGCTGCGGGATGATTATAACGTCTATTATAAGGAACATTTAGCTCTTCCGACAAATTCTTTCCCTCACGATACAAGGAAAATGATT
This sequence comes from Nissolia schottii, assembly GCA_003254905.1. Taxonomy (NCBI): domain Eukaryota; kingdom Viridiplantae; phylum Streptophyta; class Magnoliopsida; order Fabales; family Fabaceae; genus Nissolia; species Nissolia schottii. The sequence goes on along the minus strand of QANU01062381.1, from coordinate 193,917 downwards.
CAGCAAACTTCCCAACAGGTATGTACCGGTAAGGGCAGTCAAGAACAGACCAGTACTGCTCCTGGTCCTTCTTAGACGTAACCTGTTGACAAGAATTTGAAGTTTGAATAATTACAAAAATCAAATATAGTAGAAATCTATATAATCCAATAATGATAGTACTCACTTCTTGTAAGAAGTCTGCTACATTTTTCCGCTCTGGACAACTAAATCCCATCATTTTGAAAAAATCAAGAGCAGATTCACGGGGGCCCTGGTACACAATCTGACCCTCACACAAGAGAATCACATCATCAAACAATTCATAGGTTTCAGGAGCTGGTTGAAGAAGAGATATTATAGTGGTTGCATCAAGTGCATGGGTTGAATGCCTAAGATATTTGATGATTTGGTAAGTAGTTGAACTATCAAGACCAGTTGATATCTCGTCCATGAACAGCACTCTTGCTGGACCAATTAGTAATTCACCTGCAAATCACACATCAATCTGATTAGCATATACTAAATTCACCTAACTTGCTAGTGCACAAGACGAAGTTATGCATGTCATAAACCTGTTGTAAGTCGCTTCTTTTGTCCCCCAGAGATGCCCTTGAGCATTTCATCTCCCACAAATGTGTCACCACATATGTCCAAACCTAATATCTTTGTGAGAAATATTTTAGTACTTCGGAGTTCGGAAGATTTGTAAAATATCAGTTGGATGTAACATAAGACTAATATATAGATATAGGCAGCTGATGATTTTATTTTTCACATTTAGATCACTTGACAAAAACAGAACTATTTTGGATTTTGCAATTTGCATAATTGATTCCATCAGTGAACTGAAAATTACTTTTGAAGTTTAGAAAATCCCATGAGCCATCAGAGATTTCCTCTCATAAGCACAAAGAGAGTTCTTTATGTACCCAAGAGTAACAGTTTTTAGAGAATACCTTCATAATGTACTCCACCACAAGATTTGTTTCTTGTCCTCCGAGAGCTAATGACTGCAAAAAAGAAACTAGAGTAAATTAATTTGTGTCCATGACTGAAGTTTATCATTTGAAAGAGGGAGACATGCACACCGAGCAGGGTGTGGGTGGCAAGAAATATTTTTCCTATGGGTGTGTTTGGTTTATGGGATAAAAAGTGGAAGAATTTTTTCATGGACTATCTTGAAAATTTCTTTTGGTTAATTTTACCCCATACCGAACACATCATAAAAGAGAAGTAAAATAAATGAAAAAGCACCTTCATGAATAGATCAAGGTCTACATCTGGTTTTATTCCAGCACTCTTTTCTCTTCTGGCAAGCTCCAACAACATATCTGGTAAGACTCCGGATTATAGTACTGTTTCGAGTCTGAAACTTCTGAAATGTAAACTGAATCGAATATAATTAAAGTAACAATACCAAATTTAAACCCGACGCCTTGACAACAGCCTGCAAACTGGAGAGTTTCCCTCACGGTCATCTCTGCGACATGCCTATCTTGTTGGCTGACATAAGCAGATGTTCTCTGAGGAACAAACTCTTTCAGGCCATGTCCATTGTACGTAATGTTCCCTGACATCTTCGAAGGGCATAAAAACAGAAATGAGATGGGAAAATACCAAGCTATATATAAATCCAAAATGGAGTGTCACAAGTCTGTCATACTAGATCAATGCATACTAGATCCTGCTATTAGAGAATAAATATAACTCCAAGCAGAGTGCATAGTCTTCGGTTGTTACTTGTTAGTAAAGTTATTGTTAATTCCAAATCCTTCCAAATAATCTATTGCTCCATTCATACGAGGGGTACTCGTTAATAAGCTTAAACTGCATGTCTGGTAATGAATTTTATACTATGATATAAAGGAGCTGCTTTCTACTTTGTTTAATGTAATTTGAGAAACTTAATTAGTACCTGCAAACCAGGTCCCAGCCTACCAGCAAGAGCTAATAGTAGTGTTGTTTTTCCAGAGCTTGGGGGACCCAATAGCAGCGTTAGTCTACAAGAAGAACAACAATACAACAGTCTATCAAAACACATACGAAAATTAAGAATAGGTTTTGAATAATAATCCTTAGTAAAATATATTTAATACATGACAGCAATATATATAATGTAACAAATTGCAGTTATTGACAAAAGAAAAATAGACTAATTTTGATATGCCATTAATTTAAGGTGTAGTACACTGTCCATTAGTTAAACTTTATCTTCTATATGATTTTGAGTTAATTGTAATAAGAATCAGATGTAAATTATATGACTATACAAAAGTATTACACTAAAACTGTATTGAAACTAAATAGAAAAATAGTTTAATTTTTATGCGTTTGAAAAACATTTTTATACAGTCATTTAATTAAATCTTGCAACATTAATAAATATATTTGTCTTACATTTATTGCTTTAAAAGTTATGCATATAAACAAATTTAATTGAATAATAGTATAATAAATGTATAGAAATTAAACACAAAATAATGAATATCGATAAGTTTTATATATAATACAGAGAGGAAGGTATTGAAAGAATTTTTCTAATACACTTATTCATTAATCAAGCAAAAACGTGACATTGTTTCCACCAAACTTGGGGGTTTTAGAGATTAAGTTTGATGCATTATGTAAATAAAATACATAATTGGTCATTTGCCTAATATGTTTAATTATTATGTGTTAACAGTATAATATTTTGTTTATTATTATCCAATTAAATCTTATGTGAGAGAGATTAAGGTTAAAATAATACCAACAATATTGTATCAAAAACAATACCAACAATATATCAAAATTAACTTTTGTTTGAAAGATATACTGAGTGGAAATGGGAACAGTATATTTTCAGTTGACCAAAAAATAATCGCTAATTGGGCCTATCTCTCTGAAGCTCAAAGGGCTTAAAACCCATTATCTGCTTAATAAATTGGTCACTGACCTTGAAGGTCTTATAATCCCACTGATGTCGGCTAGAATTGTCAATTTGCTTCTCTTCCTTCTATATAGCCGCAGCTGTCTTAAAAGAGTCTTAATCACAAAAAAACCAAAATCAAATTTAGAAATCTATGTCCGAAAGAAATTATGAAAACAACCGTTAATTCAAAGCCTTGTCAATGTGGAAGAGAAATACGGGAAGTAGTAAGTACCTCAGTCATATTGCAAATGAAATTGGGAATGGTAGGCAATGCTCTGCTTCCAACATGGACGAAAGTCTCAATGTTCAAGTTCTGAAACCGAACTTCAATCTTCGGAAACTCCAAATCTACTCTGCATACACAGTAAAAGAGAAACTTCCATGAACTTATCTACCTACACTTAAGCTTGAAAGAAGCAAAAGCGAAAAGATCCAGCCATCGGAATCGAAGAACCAAACAACTAATTTCAAGGTAACAGAGTTGAAAGAAGAAGAAGAAAAAGGAAATAGAGCAAGCGCAATTGTCGCTGGACCTCTACATTTTCAAAATCAAGAAAATCTGAGGGTTAAACGAAGGGGGAAATTCGATAATTACGCGTCGAATCGGCTTCTCACGAGCTGGAAGAACTTCTCGGGATCGTCGTCGATGGCGTCGAGCCTCTCAAGTAGAAGCCTCTGCTCCTGCGAGCCGAGGTCGCCGACGTCGACCTCCTTCTTATCACCGACAAGGTTGTTGAATATACCCCTCCGCGCTCGCCTGTAGGTCGGGAGCCTCTCCAGCGCCGCCCACCGCAGCGCCTCCTCGTCCTCCCCTTCCGCCCTGAAGGACGCCGATCTCGCAAACGCGTTCTCCGCAGAGTTCCACATTGCGCCACAGCGCCAAAACCGCCCCCCCAAACGACCACACTAACGCCCTAACCACCTAACAAACTCTTAACAGAACAGAATAAGAGCTTCGGCGTGAGATCGTGGTGGTCGCTGATTAGCTTCTGTGAAATGAGGAATGAAGAAGGAGCAGCGCAGCAGCACTAGTACTATTATTGCTACTCGTTCTAAAGTGTTGTTGGGAGAGGTAGTTGAGGTGTGTTTAATGGGGGGGTGGGGGTGGGGGTGGGGGGGAGACCCTTCTCTTTCTTCCCTCCCTCTCTCCGATAAAGAGCAACGTTTGTTGCAGTTAGACCACCCCTCATTTAATAGCCGCGGGAAACACAAACACGAGGGCTATGCACACTCACTCTCACGCGCTCTCTCACCCTCCCACGAGGGCACCGCCGTCATGGTAGCGGAAACTGCTGACTTTATTGCATGAAAAAAACTGGTGTGGACTTGCCAATTTACGATCTCACCCTCCCTGTGACGCCCATCCGACGGTGGATATGCTGGTTTGGGAAAAGGACCGCAAGTTGAAGATGCAGGCAGCGTTTTAGCATTACTTTACATTTTGTTTAGAAAAAACGAAAATGCTATTTGCACAGTTAAATTTTGACAACTCACCTATATTTATTCTTTATTAGGGTAGCAATATGCACCAAATGAGTACACATTCTTTTTTTTTTTATCATTCTTTTTTTTTATGTGTATGTTGTTCACAATAATTAATCCTTTTGAAGTTTTGAAATCATTAAGGTGAGCATGTTTATTTTAACGAAATATTTTTTATATACACTATCAACCAAACTAAATATTTAACGAACTCAATCATTTATTAATTATGTTAAACTTTGTTGATTGTACACGTTCTATATTAACACTGTATGATATGAATATAATCTTTATGTGACAACATTGATCAAATTTTTATGGAATATAAATAATTCTCATAAATTATCATTTTAACTTATTAATGACTTTTTTCAATATACTTGTTACTACTCTTTTTTTAATGGTTTAGTTTCATTAATGAAGAAATATTGATATATCAAAAAAAATTTAAGTTAAGAAAAGGGTCCTCAAGTTTTAGTTTATAATAGACGACCCAATGATATTCTTAAAGCGACTAATATAAGTTGTAATGGACGACTCAAAATAAATTCACCTCAAAAACAACTCATAGTGATAAGCATATTGAAATAAAAGATTGACACATATGATCGAATGATAAAAGGAATAAGATCAACCACAAATGGGTTGACATCAATTGATTAAGAAATGAAATGATGGTCGAATATAAGATGTGAAATTAGTATGGTGGACATAATAAAAACATGGAATATAAAATGCCTTATAATTGAACACGGCGACCCAAATGAGCATGTCGATCAAGTCAAAGGCTTAGTTAGATTAATTGCTTCCCTGAGCAACCAAATCGAAGGCTTAAGATTTGCTTTTCATTTAGTGTCATATGCCTCTAAGTTAGAGTGCAAGCAAATACAAGAAGTAATTACATGTATTGAACTTCGAAGATATTCACAAGGGAGTAGCGGCAATTAAAAGAATACACGGTTACATTGTGAAGGTTATATTAAGAAGTTCTAAGATATTACTTATCTAAGTTTCATTCAAAATTCAAAGTGAAGCACTTAAAGCAAGCATACGTGCTCATCAAAGAAGTTTATCTATACATGGAAGGTACTCAAAAGTATTTAAAATTCAAAGGGCAGGAGTTACAAAGAAGTTATTCAACCTATCGACACTGCCGAGGCTTTTACAAAGCAGTTGTTCAATGCCATTAGAAATCATAATTTTCTATAAATAGGACTAGTGATATCAGAATTAAATTAGATTGGATTCGCTTTATAAATATCTCACACATCCTTTTGTTATCGTGACACCAACGAATACACATGATAATATTAAGCATTCTATTCTCACTTCTTCTTTTTCCCTCATATGTAAATTCTCCATCTCTTGTATTTTTTTTCTCACACAATCTCTTTTAGTTATTCTTTTACTTATGCAATTTAATTTTTAGTTTATGTTTACGTGATTTTCAGCCTATGTATACTTGTACATTGCAATGTTATTAAATTTGTTTATTTTAATTCTTTCTTTTCATTTGTTTATTTTAATTCTTTCTTTTACTCACTATTAAAAAATTTTGAGAATTCATCAGAGAAATTATCTTCGTTCTCCAAACCAAGATCAAGAAACGAAATTGTGGTTTTGGTCTCCCCATTAAAAAAAATCTGATAAAATACATACTCGTTAGTACTCTATTGTTGATACTAAATCAAGAAAGTACTCTATTGTTGATACTAAATCAAGAATCACACATAAAGCAATTATCCAGCTCAATGAAAATAGTGAAGATCCTTTGAATCATGATTTGTTCTTAAAAGTCTCTCTTCTTCTCTCTCGCCCTTTTTTATTCCACCTTGTCTTGGTGTACCTATAGCATCCTCTTTAATTTACTTGCCAGTTACCTCCCATTTCCCATTCTTTCTTGCAAGAATATTCATCATTGCCATTTTGACAAAACAGGTAAAACGTTTCCATCTTTATAAACTTGTTTTATTTAATTTTGTCCTTTTCTTATAAAAGGAAAAAAAGCATTTTAGTTTAATTAACTTCATGTACCTCCATATTCCTATAAAGTTTTTTGGGTGTACGGTACGTGAGTTAGACTAACAATAACGCTATGCAGCTCTTAAAATTTCTTAATAACTCAATAAATTATGCTCATGAGTAGTTGAACTTAATATTTGAACTCATTTTTAAACAAAAATTCATATTCATTGTACTATATAACGCGAGGCTGTGTGATTGAGTCTAAATATTATCAAACTCGAGCAGTTTTGAGAAGTTAATAAATACGCTAACATTTATTTATTTATTTATTTATTTATTTATTTTGATTAACTGACGTATAGATGTCAGTATGAATCAGCGATGTCGCCCAAAAAGTAAATAAAAGTTGCACAAATGACACATCACACAAGTAGCAATATTCAAAGCTACCGGTGTTCATGGCCAGGTTGACATTTACCCGAATCCGATCTTATATTAGATTGAGCCAATTTTGAGAATTTGGATCCAACCTTAAATTTGATAGACTCGATCTTCTTTGGAGTGAGTTAAAACTCGGGTTTGAACCGGACAAAAAATGGGACAAAATGAGTTAAAGTTATCTCAAACTTCAAAATAAAAAATAGCATCTATTTAAAAATAAAGTTAAAAAAGTTGCAAACTAAACATTATATTTCCTAACTAAATACTCATTAATTTCAAACACTACAACAAAATGACATAAAATTTATAATCTTAACATTCGCTTCAAACTTCCATAGTTTTAGTAGAACATAAACAAAAATAATAATAATAAGTCCACTACAATAGATTTCTACACAGCGAAGTGAACATGGTTTAACTACAATAGACACCAAAGTAGACATGGGTTATGGGATGGGAAGGAAAGAAAATAAGAAATACATAATATAATAGTGTATGCGGATCGGGTTGGGTGACCCGAGACCAAACTCAAACCCGATATGAATTAAAATCAGGTTTTTTTAGAGTTGTTTAAAATTGAGTCCAATTCGACCCAAATGCTTCGAGATTGTTCGGGTTCGCGGGTCGGACTGGGTTATGAACACTCCTACTCAAAGCTACTATTAGTCGAAGAAGCACGGATACTTTGTGTGATAGTTGTGTTTTTATGTCTATCAAAATGTGGACTTCTACACACAATGATACTCGTATGACACGTGTTTAAAAATGTTTAAATAAAAAAGTTTAGCATTAGTCGTATTCAAGTGCGTTCGATTTGTATCCAAAAGTTTTCGAGTCATGTCTGGATCGTGTTTAAGTAAAAAATATTTTAAATATTAAATAATTTATAATAATATAGATCCTTACAAAATTAATAAGTTTTGACAAATAAAATTATCTATAATATTCCATCTATTTTAAGAAGGGTTTATCAAGTATTACAAATTGAGAGCTTTATATCAATCAAATATTAAGATATTATTATAATATTAAATTTTATACATATGTGTGTGTTGTGTATGAGTTCTATAAAATTTTTAAGTTGTGTTGTCATATCCTATGTTGCATTGTGTCCAATTTCCGTGTCCGTCTCGACAAGATTATTAAGATATCGATTTAAATATTAAAATCTTATAATCTTATGATTTTAAAGATGTCAATTAATTTCACTATTATAAATTAAATCGAATGATCTAACGATTTAAATTGTGTTACAATTTTATGTTTTATATTTTTATTTTTCTTTTTAAATCATACATAAAATTTCAATTTTAACAACAATTTATTTCAGTGATTCTTAGCTACTAGTAAATCGTGTGACTGTAAAAGGACAAAATGATGGAGTTGCAATAAATGATGGAGTCATTGAAAAATAAATGACATGAAAATGTCCCATTTAGCTACTCCATCTCACGTATATACATTGACTATTTACACTGTTTTCAAATTTTAATGTAAGTAAGCTAACAAATTTTCAAGACATAATCAAATTGACTCATTTAATTTAAATGACGCCTTAGGCTAATAGGCTCTCCTCGTTTTTTTAACAGTTAACCTGTTTCAATCTTAGAAATGTACCTCAATATTGTTATAAATAATAATAATAATAATAATAATTTCTGTCTCTCTTTTTTCTTATCATTATTTTATTTTATTTTGTTGTCAATACAACCTCCATACCTGTATAATGTAACCTAACCATAATTGTGGTTTAATTAACTACTTAAAACACATTAAAATAAACTAAGGTGTCTTCAAAACCGATCAAGCTATGCAATAAATGCTTAAGCCACCCCCGACCCACCACACTGCCACCAAAATATAGTGACAAAGTATTTAATTAAAGTGAATATATTGAACCAAAACCAACCACCAAGTATATATATGACTTCTAATTAATAACGAACTTGCCTCACAAAATGTGTCTTAATTTTTCGTCAAAGAGATCTGGTTGATTTCGTTTAATCATCTTGTACAGGGTATGGCCACCCACTTGACAGTAACGTCTATCTATATGTACTTAAAAGGTAAAAATGTGTGTGGTAAGTCACTAAGTGGTGACAAAATGCAGAAAATGTATGGGTCTTGCAGTTCCATGAGTTGGGTATCTACTGCGGACTAATCAGAGATGAAATTAGGTCAACTACCTAGTTTGTGGATTTGTATGAAACTAGTTTAACCCCCTCTCCATAAACAGCTTTTTTGTTTTTTAAATATATATACTATCATGAGTTTGTTTGGATGATTTGAGATGGTTTTATATGTGTTATATCAAAATAATTTTTTAAGAAAAATACAAGGGTTTAAAATAAGGGCATTTAAGTAAAAACAAGAAAATATCAAAGCTAAGAATGACTAGTGGGTTGTCTAAGATGAGATTGGATCAAACAACTCTATCTTGATAATGTTGCCCAAAGATGGTAATCGACTTGAAAAACTCATGAGTGAACTATATCAAAAGGCATAAGTGTCGACCAAACGGATGAACAGTGAATGACGTGACTCTAAGAGTATAGACTATGAACGAGTAATGGTTTAATGATATAAAATGGTTGACTGGTAGAGAGGTTGTAAAGGTAAGATCAGTCTGTCGACCTAAAGTGGTGACCCCATCTAAAACTTTGATACTTTATTAGAATTGGCAACGATGACCATTTCATGTCATCTTATAAAGAGTGTAGAGAAAAATAGTTGTTGGCAAATCAAATTTGAAAGGGAAGTTATTTGGAACGAGGCACGTAGAGATAATGAGCGACGATTATTAGAGAACCTGTGTACACATCTGAGAGGCAATTCACGAGATTCTCGCTAAGTGGGATGAAGTGGAGAATGTAACATCCCGTTTTCTCCTTAGCAGAATTTCGCTATGTAATTGTTTAAATGATTCCATTTCGGTAGAACCACTAGAATCATGAACCCTTGGGATTAAAAATTGTCTGTAGAAATATTTCAGTACGTTTTCTGAAAATTCTACAGACACTAGAACAAACCCTTTATGTCGTCTGAATACTATCGCGCGTCTAAAGTATCCGTAAAAGGTACAGCTACCGACGAGCATTCATAAATACCTAAATGACCCTATAATATTACTTAGAAAAAATTAGGAGATCACAAGGACGTGATCGGAAGATTTTTAGAACAGCCGTACGCGAAATACCAGGACCAGGAACGATAAAACCTTATCAAAATTGATTTGCCGGAGCCCGTAAATTTTTGGCCACAAAACCGGCCAAGAAAGACCAAAATACACGGCCATAAATTGGCCCACTTGGCTCAATTCAACATTCAAATAGGTGAGTCACATGGTGAGTCATGAAAATGACACTTAGCATAAAGACAAAATAAGGACATTTTGGGAACTTTGCCCCAAGGGCAAAACTGGAAAGAGATTTTCGGCCAAGAGGCCTATAAATACCCCCCCAAATAAAAAATTGTGTAAAAATTGGAAAACCTTGCTAAGGCTCTGTCCGATTACACAATCGACCGTTATTCTGTCAAACCAAAAACCCAAACACTTCCTATATCCAACCCAGTTCAAATTCTTCAGAAATCCTCTAACCTAAGCTTACAAAAAGCCCTCAAAATCCCTAGAGAAACCTTGAAGAAATTCAGCCCAAAAGGAGTTAGAAGGCATCATAGCAAGTTAGATGTCCGCAGGAAACACAGAGACCGGGAAAAGTGGGTAAATCTGATATAACCACTGTCTATGTGGTCTAAGATGCTTGATGATATTTATGTGCTATGTTATATTAGAATATGCTAAGTTTCTTGTTATATGTCCTCTTTGATGAATTTCCATGGAATCTATGTGAATATGTGAAATCGTCACATGGGGTGACAAATTTAGACAAAAAATTCATACATTCATAATTTTTTTTAACGGACTATACTATAGAATTATAAATGCATTGAGGTCATATATATATATATATATATATGTAAAAAATCCCAATAATAATGTGTTGAACATATATATGTTCAAGTATTCAACGTCATGTCTACAAGTGTCTAATTGTCTTACTGAACAAAAATTGATGCCTTTCACATCAAACCATATGTTGTGGAAAATTGAAGTAGCAAGCTGGCAGAAGCAAAAAAGCCAAGATGCTGGTTGATTTATAGAAATACATGTGATGTGATGCGATGCGTCATATATTACAAAAATATTCGAATCACTGCCTAAGTTAACTAGCCGGTATAATTAGCCAAAAGTAGGATGATGAATAAAAAGGGTATGGAAAAATTTTTTTTAAAAGATAAGGTTAAATAAGTTTTTAATTCTTATAATATTAAAATGTTTATATTTAATTTAAAAAAAATTTATTAAAATTTAGTCTCTGTAAAAAAAAATTTATTCGTTTTTAGTCTCTAACATTAGTTGGGGTTGACGGCATTAACGTGACCGTTAAGTTTATCACGTCAACATGCCACATGGCATATCAATTGGTTGTGGTGGCTAGATGGGAGAGAGAAGATGGGGTATGAGAGATGGATGGAGACTAGAGAGAGTGAAGGTCGCTTGAGTAAAAGAGAGAATGAGCAGGATGAATTTGGGTTTGGGTTTGAATTTTATTTGTTTTTTAATTAAAAATATTGGGTTATGTCACGTGACATATCATGTGACATGTGTGACGGATTTAATAGTCACGTCAGTGCATCTAACCCCAATTGATGATAAAGACTAAAAGTGAATAATTTTTTTTTATAAAAACTAAATCTTAACAAAAAATTTATAGAAACTAAGCATAAACTTTTTGATATTATAAAAATTAAAAATTTATTTACCCTAAAAGATATATCAAACACCCATGTGCCCCAACGAAATGTGGCAATAGGGGACATGCTCACAACCACAATCGTCAGCATGAGGTGTTGTTAATTAATATGTTTACATTTTATTAGGTGAACTAGAAAATCAGAACGATAAAGTGACCCAAAAAAAAAAAGGAAGAACAAAATGGTAACTGGACGAGGACAAATTATAAAGGGGACAAACTGGATGCTGCTTGTTTGATTTGCATTTCAACTTTTCATCATGCACTTTTTCCTTTAAGAGGGAAGTGAAAAAAAAAAGTCATGCTTACACTTAATTTTATACACTTATATCTACACCATTTAAATTAGGTAATTAATGATTATTATACGTATATAATACAATTTTTTAAAATAGAGTATAAACTTAAAGGCGTTAAAGCACCAACATTGCAGGAGTTAAAACACAAACTTTATGCGCATTCATGCACACATTTTATTTGTACTACACTATAAACCTATAGTTCAAAGTTATATACAACTTGAACTTTATTTAAAAATGCACAAACATTATAAATAATAATGCACAAATTTTATATGTATGAATGAACAAACATTACAAAATTATCAGAGTGATTTAAATTATGAACTTTATTTAAAAAATGCACAAATATCATACATAATAATACACAAACTTTATTCACACTAGTGCACAAACATTACAAACTTGTAAATGATATTCTAAACTATATTTAATTAAGTGCACAAACATTACAGGAGTTAAAACAAAAACTTTATGTATATAAGTATGAGTTGTATGTGTAGTGTATATTTCTTTGTGTACATGTAACAAGACTATTTTATCACAAGTGATTTTGATACCTCTAATAGTTAAAACAAAGCATACTGTCAAATATTGCATAAAATAGGACTTGTTAGAAACGAGTTGCTAAAGTAAAAGATTTAGTATTCTTGCTACTAGACGAAGTTACAATAATAATTTCATCCTTCTTTTATTGGTTGATGTCTTTATGATTTTATATCCAATTTTAATGCAGTATATGTATTGGAGAAGTACAATACAGAAATATACGGATCTCTCTCGAGTTTTTGCCGTTTCCTTGTGAAAGTATATATTGAGCATGACAGGAATAAGTATAAGGTTCTTCATGTAGACGAAAGTAATTTGGTCATGTAAAAATTTATTTGGCATTGAAAAGATTTTTAACATCAAATTAGCCATAAAAATTTAAAATGACATCGAAATGATTTTATTTTTTAATATCACACAGACCTTGGCAATAAGACAATCTTGATGTCAGCTTAAAAATTGGATGGACCCAAAAAAAAAAGAGACAATTTGTGTTTGGGAGCAGTGAATGAATGGATCTATTCTTTTTTCTGACATGAAATTATGAATGGATCTCATGGTTTCAGATATTTAACCCAACTTATGTGAGCCCAATAGTACTCAGCCTTACAACTTTCATATTACTCCATTAGTATGTTGCTAAGCTGGGAATCTCATATCTTCCACTCACAACTCAGCTTTTCCTATGACCACGTAGTTGGGTTCCTTCTGCTCTGTCTGCCCAGTGCTTGGGCCTGGGCCCTTACTAGTTCTTGGTCAAAGTCCAAGCTCCGAGTTATAGATATATTTAAGATTCATTTGTAACATTGCCGGCATTTGTGAAAACGAAAAACTATTTGAAAGATAGTTGATTCACTTCCCTATCATTTTACTCTCAAAAGGCGAGATCATTTTTATTTTTTTATGACACATTCGTTTCTTTCCAATCAAACACCACTAAATGTTTTTGTACAACATTAGTGAAATTCATTTCCACACTAAACACATCACTTCACTCTTCCCCTCTTTTCTCAATTAATTTACGCTCCTTCACCGAGATACACTTTAAACTAAATTTTTTTGGAAATATTGTGGAAGGAGCGCTCAAACAATTTGAAAGAAGCCATGCCTTTTCTTTTCTTAAGGGAAATCCAACCTTCTTTGTTGTCACCAGACATATAGAAATGGAATAGATTGAAGAAAACATTTAAAGTTGGAGGAAATTCGAGATGTTCATAAAGAGCTTCAAAAGATAAGATGAAGGCCCACTTGTTGGGATGGAGTTGAGAGGGGGTTATCCTAGTAACTTCCAAAAAAGATAACTCAAACTCATTGAAGGGTAATCTCAGACCTATAAGGTTGAAGGAAGACTCATACACATAGAGGAATGAGATATCTCATTCAGCGTATGAGAAACAAATCCATTCGTCAGAGGATGATGACATAGTAATAAACTCATCAACAAAGTCCTTTTCTCGGTCCACCCCTCCAAGCAAGTCAAAGCGGTTCACGTGCTCTTCCTTTATGTCAGTAACCATCATTAAGACTATTTTCTTTACCCAGTCGTATTTCTCAACATCCTCGGCATGACACATGTGACGAAGTCTAGGGGGAATAACTTTGCCCATAGATACCTAAACACAAGAAAATGGAGGAACCAAACCTAAGAGCATAAGGACTGAGATGCTAACAACGCTGGCATGATAAGCTGATAAGATTGACACAAAACCTATGGTTTCCCCAAATTATAATCTAGGGTATGATTTCCTACAGGAATCTTAGACATAATTGGTATTCCAAGATAAACAATAGAAACACTATTCACCCATTTTTATTATTTTTCCTACAAATCCAAGAATCCTATCACCACCATATACTAAAGAAAAGTGCCAATCCAAACACAACTTATAAACAAAAATCCCATATCAATTTTAGGCCTATACGTCATCATAGGCAAAGCCATGGAAATAAAGAATGAGTTTGTATAAGGGAAAGCAACAAAGTTGGATTAGAAAAGCAGCAGAAGAAATGGATTTTTTCACAAGAGGGAAAAATTATTACTTACTTTTAGATGGTAAAAAAGGAGCAAAATGGGTGTAGGAAGCTTGAACAGGGAAGCTGTTGTTGATTTCTCCTGGAAATTGCAAGTGACAAATGGTGGAATCCCTTTAGAATCATAAAGAAGATAAAGTGATGCTTTAGAAAACACATGGAAGATGAAGTGACGAGGAAGGTATAAAAACGAAAAGTGTTGCGGGAAGTTTTAAAACTTTCCTTGTTATTTTTCGGAAAATGTGAAAAGATAAACGGCAAAATAGTAAAAGCTCTCGGCTAATCTAGGGGTACAACGGGAAAATCATAGGCTTGTTGCGTCTATCACTGTTGTATCATAGTTCATCTTCCCTGTAAAGTCATGATGACTTAATAAAAACAAACATGATAGCCATGTCTGGATCATTCAACTCAGGTGACGTATGATGCCTAGATGGATGGACATTTAGTTGCATAGTTTATTTAAGTAAAGCACATATCAAAGCTCGACATGTGGTTTTACATCACATATCGACTTAGGGGCTTATGTTATGGATTAAATCTGTACCCAAATTGTATGCTATATGGTCGAGATAGGCATAAGCCCGACATATCGACAAGCCAGCTTATTCCATCCATCATATCTCAGTTTGACCGATTGGAGAACTATAGCCACTCAAAATCATGGTAATAATAAGTGTTCGTCAGCATAATTATTTATAACGACCCTCTCCTTTATGAGCATTGATGAGACACTAATTAACTCAATAAAGGTTGCCCAATCTGTTACAAAGGCATAGTAAATGCTATTCAATAACTAAAACAACCATAATCATTGCAGATTATATAAGCGAAAACACCATTCATGCTCATGTACGATAAATCCACTCTCTTTTGACTATATACTAAAAAATACACTTATTTAGGCGTCAGAATGTCTTTTGTAAATACTCTGCCGCCACTCAAGCTATCAACCATAAACACATTTAGCCACATCAACCATCTTCATCATCTCACAAGTTCTTCTATCAGGTCCAAGGTTCAAGATTTGAGTTATAAATATAACTCGGATACATCTCAAATAATATAAAATTAGAAAATAAATATACATAATTTTTTTTTTCATTTTTTTATTAAAAAAAAGAAAAAGAGAGATGAAAAGAGATGCAATAAATAATCCAAATAAAAAAGGTTGTGACAAGAAATCAGCGAATGGCGGTGTTCCACGTGGCAAGGCCAACCCTCACAACGGAATATATGGCATATTTAACTAACTAAACTAGCTGAGTCCAACATTCCATCAGACAGCTGGGTGGTTGCAGGCTGCGCCGCCTCGACGCCGCCGAATCACACTCTCCGCCTACTCTCTTGTTCTCCAACCACTGATGAAAATGGATTCTTCATCTTCTTCTTTGCCCGCGCAATGGATGCAACCCTTGCTCGCTGTCGTCATCGCGTTCCTAATCTCGTTCAGTTCTCACCAGAAGAAATCCCTCAGCGCTTCTGGAGCCCTCGCTGGTTTCTTCGTCATGGCGCTTCACCTTTTCGTAGGATACAGGTCCGTTAATCCTTTGTTACTTGGCGAAAAATGAAAAACTGCGATTTATTATTATTTTAATTTTTGCGGGTTTATTTGTGGGTGAAGGTTTGGGGCGACGCTGCTGGCGTTCTTTTTCTCTTCGTCGAAGCTCACGAAGATGGGAGAAGATAGGAAGCGGAAGCTTGATCCTGAATTCAAAGAAGGCGGACAAAGAAACTGGTGATGCTTCTTTCCCTCTTTTTTTTTTTTTTTTTTTTTCCTTTCTTTTTTCCCTTTCTGCTTAAAGATTGTATTTGAGTCTGTTGTTGTTTAGAATTGATTGTCTTCGAAGTTGTTTCAAGTGTTCTGGCACTTGTTTCCTTATAAGGTCTCAGTTTACATTATGATTTATAGTGAATGGAAAAGATTAGGGTTTGAAAGAATTTAATGCTCAACTCGTCAGCAATTGCATTGAAAATATAGTCAACATGATAGGCAATGATGACCTGTAAAGTTGAGATGTTGAACAATAGATTGAAAGGAACACCACATAATGGGCTGGTTCGGCTCAAATCAGATTAGTCGAGTTTTCAATAGATTTCATGTGTTGGTAGTTTAGAAATGAAAAACAGTTGATTGTCTTTAGAATTCGAAAGTTGAAGAAAAAGATAGGAATGATTGTGTTCAGGTTGTGCATGGTAGTTGAAAAAGTAAATGAGCCAAAGAAATATTCATGGTTTGTCCTACTCGTGTCAGTGTTCCCTTTTATATAAGCTGCTATTAGTGGTAAACTTTGGGTGGATACTTTGACGGATATATGAATAAGATTTTTGCCAATTGAGCCGAGACTATCCCTGACTTGAGGGATAGGTATTTCATACAATTTTTTCCCCATATAAAACATATCCCTAAAATTTTCGCCCCATTTTCCTTTAGGGGGATACCAAATTGGCCCGCAGTTATCTGTCTCTCTCTTCCTTTTGACTGAATTTTCCTTTACTTCTTTTTTTCAGGTTACAAGTTCTAGCCAACAGTGGCATTGCCTCAGTTCTGGTTGTAGCTATATGGGCATTCACAGAAGGGCAGGATAGGTGCTTGAATTCTAAAGACTCCGCTCTGATCACTTCTCTCATTGGTGGTGTTATTGGCCATTACTCCTGCTGCAATGGAGACACTTGGTCTTCAGAGCTTGGAATTCTCAGTGATGAAGAGCCTCGTTTAATAACAACATTCAAGGTGAGTAATGCTTACTGGTCAAAGCCCTATAGGCTATTCTCATGGACTTTCCACTCATATTTTGCATTCTCTTGTTTAGTTCAACTTGATACAACTTTAATTTCAGTTGGTGTAACAGGGTGTTTAGTTTGCAGGAAACATTCTTGTGAATGTTTGTCTATTAAGTATTTGAGACCAATCAGAAAGTGATAAAGATTATAAGAGAAAGAAAAACCAGAGAGAACATAGAGGAATAGAAACTGTCAAGTTTCCACTATGATCTATTTTTGTATGATACGATTAATATGCATATATCTGTTATCATAACAATTGTAACTACAACAAAAACTAGGTCTTGTCCCACTATGTAGAGTCGGCTTGTCATAACAATTGTAACAATAAGAAAATCTGACCTAACTGTCTAACTAACTTAGTTAAGCTTAGGAACAGGGATGAATAGTCATTTAGACTTTGAGCTTGGAAGCCTGTGAGCTTGGAAGCTCACTCTTTCACTCTAACATGCCCTCTCAAACTGAGTAGTTCCTTCATTTTGCTCGAGTGTCTAACATTTAGCTTATCCCTTAACCATGTAAACCTTGAGTTGGACAGTGCCTTGGTGAGGAAAAATCTGATTGATCTAGTGAAGGTATATGAGAAATCTTTAGCTTGTTGTGGAGTACTCTCTCTCTCTCTCTGTGACAAAGAAGTGACAAAGCTCCATGCATTTAGTTCAGTAGAGCAAAACCGAATGGGAAATCAGATTAGTTCCATCAAAAGCACATTCCCTTTCCATCGGAAAGTAACAGCCCTACCCAACCCCATAGGAATGTAAGTCATAAAAATGCAGGAAAGTTCCATTCCTGAGAATGACAAATCTAGATAATTAGTTTTTAAGCTTGAACTACTCACGAGTTTAAGATCCCAAACCCCCCCATAAGATATTCCTCACATTTTGTTCTTATAACCTGTTCTGTTTTGTTTGCAGTTACCAAACATTAACCTTTATCACTTGAAATGTTTGATGCTAACAGCATGTGCGTAAACAATTGTGGTTACTTCGCTAGTGTTGCCAAACAGTCTTATATTATCATGCTATGATAAGTGGCTCATAACATCTGTGATTTCTTTAAACAGAAAATGCTCAAATAGAACATTGCTACTAAATTTCGGAGATTATGATTACAAATTCTTTTCTTCATGATGATTATCAGCCTGTGAGGAGGGGTACAAATGGTGGTGTGACTAAAGCAGGACTTCTAGCTGCTGCAGCAGCTGGAAGTGTCATTGGACTGTCATTTGTTATCCTGGGACTTTTGACAACCAGATGTGACTCTGATATAGCTCTTAAGCAACTACTGGTCATACCTATTGCCTCCCTAGCAGGACTAATTGGAAGTATCATTGATTCTCTGTTGGGTGCAACAGTGCAATTCACTGGATTCTGCTCTGTTCGCAAAAAGGTAAATTTAGATACACCACTAATAAGGGATGCTTCTGTCCGTTAGGCAGAATGCTAGAATTCTTGATTTGGCTCTCCTAAAGTGAGGAGTTACTTTAAAGGGAAAAGTGATGAATCTCACATGAGAAAATCAATAGTTTGTTATGACAAATCTGTAGTATGTTATGCATGTGGATGTATTTATTTATTTTGTTTTTTGATAGAAAAGCATGTGCATGTATTGTACTGTAATATTAACTGTTGATTATACAATGAATTGTTAATATCCCTCACTTTTCCCCTTTAAAATGACACTTTAGAGAAACCCAAATCCTTGAATTCCTATGTTATACTGATAGGTTGTTGAACAAATCTAACAGCAAAATCCAGTGGTCAATAGTGCTAGAGGTTCCATAATGAAAGATTCCATAGAACCCTCCTATGTTAATGGTTAGATATTTGATGGCTGAAATTCCTTACTCCGTTTTGTAGATTGTTGGAAAGCCAGGACCAACAGTTAAAAGGATTTCAGGAGTCAACATTCTAGACAACAATGGTGTGAACCTTGCATCAATATTGTTGACCACAATTTTGACTTCGATAGCCTGTCGGTACATTTTCTAGACGAATCTGAAGCTGCGGTTCTGCATCCGGAAGATGTTTCATTGTTCAAAATTTGTAACCCAGTCTGTGGTAGATGTTCATGTACTGTTGTATTTTTACCCATGACAACACCAACGCTAGAATGGCATGAGTTGTTTGGCTCTAGTGCATAATCAATCATGTATCTTCTTAAGTGAACATAATTGAAGGTCATATACATGATATTTTAGATACTAAATCCCAAAACATGTGCTACCCCAAATTGATTTTGTTGTGAGAAATTTTGCAACCCAATCTTAATATAAGGTTGAATTCAACCACTTTAATGTACCCGCCTAGGCAAAAAATTAGAAATAGAAAAGCTACCAAACTAAAGGTGGCATGAAGGCTTGTGAAGTTGGAACTTTAAGATTCAGTTGTCCCTATATATGCCTTGCCACCTAAGTTTGTAACCTATATTTTTGGGCTTAAATTGATGACAAACGTTTCTGTCATCTGTTCCAAACTGGCTGCTGATGTGGTCCATTGTTTCTTTTTAATCTTTATCAGATTCCAAGGTCCAAGTGTGCGCCGAATGGGATGTGTTGATAGTGAACTATATCTGCTTAATCTCATATAACATAATCATGAATAACATAGTCATGGTGGTGCAACTCACAGCATGCCTTTCATGATTATTCAATGAAATAATGTCATTAGTTTGACACGATCCTTTTCATGAAGCTTCACCACAATAACCATGGTGAGTGGTGACAGTAATATGATTACCTAACAATAAGAAAAAAATTTAAAAGGACCCATAAGACTAGAAGGCCTGGCCCAAAAAGGTGAGAGGAGGTCCACAACGTGAATCCCCATTGTGTAATATCATTGAGACAAAACTGGTGGGGTCAGTCCCAACACCTGCCTCCAATGGGTCCCACTCCTCCTAAGTCCTATATCTGCTTAAGTGTGAACAGCTCAACATCATGGGCGATTTTGAGTGAAAAAGACAAAAAGGACAATGCCCTCTAATTAATAATCATCATCACAACGCCAATTGTTTTTAATCCTTTCTTGTAGATGCTACTCAAAGAACAAATAAAAAACATAAACACATGTTTATTTCATTAATACTTTTTTCAAACAAATTACACAGTCACGTTAATACATATTATATGAATAGATGTAAATTGTAAAATATAAGAAGCATGTATACGTATAAGATGCTTCTGTTCTGTCTCCTTCCTTCATAGTTTATTATCCGAATTAAGTTGGAAACTTTTGACCATGGCTTTTACTTTGTACCTAAAAAAGTTATAATATTCTCTAACCACATTACTCTCACACCGAACGCATGGGGAAACGAGACTGAACCATATAAAATAAAAAGGTCCAGAATAAATAACCATTGATCGATAATCCAACATAAAATACAAAAAATTCAAAGTTTAAAACTATGAAACTGTAGAATTCCACGCCTAATAGAATCAGGACCCCAGTTTCACCTGAGACTGCACAACAATCAGCACGCCTTCCGCCGACACATGCGAAAAAGGTCCCCAAAATGTTAATAGTAATGTTCATTTCCCCCTTATTTTCACTAGGCATTAAAAAGTAAAAAAAATTAAAATTAAAATAAAAATGTTCAAGTAGTAAGAGGGGAACCAGTTAGGCCTATGCCTCCTTGATTATATGCATAAAGTAAATTTTACCTGGACAGAAAAGTAAATCAACAAGTCAAAAGAAGACACATGCTCAAAAGGGTTCATCTTCATTTCATTTGTATTATTCTATTATACAGAATCAAACATATAAAATAGACCCATTATTTTATTTTAATAGTACTTTGATCATAGTACTACTCTAACTGCAGCAGCAGCACACCACGTCCAAGCAACACTCACATGTCTCGTAGCAGCAGAAGCAGCAACACAAGGCGAACAAGCTGCAAAATTCCCCCAATTAAATTAAAATTAAATTAAATCTCTACCCAGCAAATAAGATCAAAACAATTAAATAAAATTGATGGTTCAACTTCAACATGAATAAATATAGAGCCTTTTTACGGTACTTCAAACAATTTTATGGTACCGTACCTGAGATAAAAGATACCAAATTATTAAATGTCTACAACAAAGAAATAGGGAGAACTAAATGATGAAAGATTAAATCATTTGTATGTTAGTACAACTATAACTACAACCTTCGATAAGTGGCAATAGGCCAAAGGCAGTAATAATAATAATGATGATAATAATAATAATAATAATAATAATAATAAAAGTTTTGTAACCAAAAGTAATTGACAAAAAATGGTAATGATTCTATTATACAAACCAAGCATAAAGGCAGCCTTTTTCTTCATGGCGATTGTGAATATGTTGCACATAAGTTATCTCTTGGTACACTGGAGGAGCATTCATTTTTTTTTTTTTTTTGCTTTTGAGGAGGAAGAAAAAGATGGAATCAATTAGTCATGCAGGAAAAGAGACAATAGAAGGAGGAAATCTGAAAACAAGTTCTCAATTTATGTGGTACTAACTGAGGGAGGCTGATTCATGGATGGGGTTAGGTTTCGGACGGGGTTAGGTTTCGGACTCAAAGTCCACTTTCTTTTCTTTTAATGGTTAATCTCAAATTAAATTATGATGACAAAAATATTAAATTAGATACATTCATCCTAAACTCCTAATAAATGAAAGTTCCCAACATAATCACTGGAAATTAAAAAAATTCTATAAAAACCCGTTTGACATGCTAGATAGGTTAAGGGTTAATAGAATAAGAGTGGATTGGATAAGGCTGATAACATAAAAACGAATAGAATAAAACTTGATTAAATTTTAATACAGTGTTTGAGATTACATATGATAAAGGTGATATAATAAGTCAAATTTTATTTATCATCATTATTTTATCATTAATAATAATAATAACAATATTATTATTATTATTATTGATATTGTTATTACTTTATTATTAGTAATAATAATATCATTATTTATTATTATTATTATTATTATTATTATTATTATTATTATTTATCTATCACAACCGTATCAAGTTTAATCTCATTTTCATAAACTATATTAACTTATCAATCAAAATGATGGATAATCTGTTATGTGCGTTAAACACTAGATAAAACAATAATAGACTGAATAAGTTTATTTAACTCGGCGTACCAAACCGGCCCTAAGTTAATTTCTCAAGGATTAATAGGTCTTTAACAAAAATGACTAAATTTGACTCACGTTTTTTAATTCTCATCAGCTATATTTTCCTTTTTCAAAGATGAATTTGTCAAATGAAGGACCAATTGGAATTTTACTCGAGTCTTGCCTTTTATTTTCCTTATCAACTAAGTTTCTTCTTTGTCATCCTATTTTCTTTCTTGTCTTATTAGTTATTATTATTTTTGGATTCTGAACGAAGGATTGTTTGGACTTTTGAATGTTCGTGGAAGTAGAAATATGGTTTCCATTATCTGTATCTATATTGTATATAATGAAAATTTATTTGGTAACCAATTTTTTATTTCTCTTATTAACTCTTTTGAATGGTTTTTTTAAGTCTATTAAATTTTTTTGGAGTTCATTGATATTTATTTATTATATATATATATTTATTATGTTCACTCGATTCACTAACCAGTACATCTTAATAATAACTTTTAACTAATGTAACATCTTTTTACTTCTTTTTATTAAATTAATTCTTAATTATATTTATACTACAAAAATATATGGATCATATAATTAATTATATTAATAATGACAAAATAAATCATGCTAGTTGAATTGATGCAACAATAATACTATTTGAACATACTAAAATATGTCTAAATCTTGTCACTCTCTCACAACACATTATTAGGTTTATTTGTAAGAAATGAGTCACATAATGTGTTGTGAAAAGGTGACAATATGCATACATATTTTAGTATATTCAAGTAACATTTTTCATTGAGGCAATCACAAATTTTGCGATAAAGTTTATTGTAGGAAGGATATAATTGGAAGTTTAAATCATAGGATATCGAAATATGGTTTATAAAAGAAATTAATTTTTTGGTAAGGAAAGGAAATTCATTTAGATTCATCGCATGACAAAAAAGAAAGGTTTTATACTTTCATTTAATAAGTTATCAAATATAAGGCTTTGAGATTGCAAGTGACAGTAAACATCGTATCAAAACTAAAATAAAAAATTCAACATCTCTCCTCATATGGAAAGAGAATTAATTTTCATTTAAGAAATGGGTAATTTGCTTCTATAGTGAAATTGTTCGAACTTCCAATGTCTGAATGTATTAAATTCAGATTCAGATTTCTCTGTTGTTGTAACCCAGGCACCCGGTTCATTCACGGTTCTCTTTTATATCAACGAATCACCAAAGCATTGTAAAAGATTTTACATTCATGAGATTCTATTTTTTTCACTGCATTAACGGGTGGAGCCACCTACTACCAAAACACAAAATGTGAACATTCTGCATGTGCACTGCACGTGAGGAAAATGCTGAATATCTTAATATGCCATTCCTTCACAAATGTTAAAGACATCGTTTACGAGAAGGTGATTTCACTATTGATTGGTCCAAAGTTCAAACCATAGAAGAGAAAACATGTAATGGCATAAAATGCACCCATGCAACCGATCAAATGCATTAAAATATAGAGAAAATTTTAGAGATGGGTTGCATTAGGTGAGAGAGAAAGACCTTTGGTCACTTTTTATTTGAAAGAAAAAGCCAAAGACAAATATTCTTCCATTTTTCTAGAAAGTTAGGGAAGAACATGCCTACGCCAAAGTAATTCTCACATTTTTGGCTTTTCCTATTTTCCTTTACCATAATAAAAATCGGCCTAAAATACAAAAGTACTAGAAAGCCAAAAGTTTTGCATGCAAGATGAACAACTACAGCCTGAGAGAAAAATACTAAGCCTCACATGATCAAGCAAAAACTAAACACAAATGAAGATGCATGTAAATTTTCATTTGGCATTTAGCATTTAGAGGGGGGGGGGGAGAGAGAGATTCTTAAGAGACATGACACCCCATTTTCACATGAGTTGCAGAATGGCAGGGTAAAGGGGCCCAACATGCAAGTAAAAAATCGAATAAAAAGAGTCAAGAAGGGTTATGCCATGGTGCTCCTGACACTGCAAAAATAATTGCATGCACGAATAAGCCACCGACACACACAAACATTTTCCTCACCCATCACCCATGTTCCCTCTCCAACACAAAATAAGAAACACTACCACCTACCAACTGTTTGTGAAATTGCCTAAGCCACAACCCCTCATCATCATCATCACAAATTTGGAAAGGTATAATATAATACTAGAGGATTTACATATACCCTAATTGGCAAATAGCATCTTAAACATGCTAGAAAGAGAACCACACCCAACTATGTAATTAGAAAACCAACCTTACATCATTAAGCAAAAGCAAATTAGCAGGCCACTGAGCATGTAGCTGATGATTTCACCGGAACTAAGATGTCGCGACTGCTGCCTACAGATTGGACGCTGGCAGCGGCGGTGCCGGCTGCGGCGGCTTCTAGGCGTTCCCATGTTATTCTCCGCCTCTCGGCCATGTCGCTTGACCTCGAGCCATCCTCCTCGAACTTTTGTTGGCAGGTGAGTACCAGATCCTCATCCATCTGGGACAGCATCTTCCTGATGTTCTGAGTCAGGTTGAGCACCGCTTGGTTCCAGTGGCTTCGGGCATTATGTACAAGGGCCGAGAAGACGAGAGGCACGATCACCTGCCTGTTCTGCGTGATCAGGTTGAGGATGTGCTCGTTGTTCCATAGCAAATGAGCTCGTTCCGCCACCTAAATGGAACACATGAATAATATAAGTTCACAGATATTCATTATAAGGATTAGGGACATTAGCATCATAAACATAATTGCAATTAGAAGTTTCATGGCATGATCTCTGGAGACTGCATCGATGAATGTCTATGCCTATAATGCTTAGGTGTTTCAAGAACTCTACAGAGAGCAACACAGACAAGAATACATTCAATCACATTGAAAAAGCTTTTAATTTAATTTAGCAAAAACCCAAAATCACAGTGGCAGAACATTGGAACTTGCCAAATAGTTGCAAACCATGACTAGATTATTAACTTCCAATTCCTTGGAATTTAGATGGATATTCTCTTTAATCAGGTGGAAGAAAAGATGCTGTTTGTAAAAGGGTGAAAGCTATAATCAAACACACAAAAGCATCTTCTTTAATCAAAAAAGAAACTAAAAGGAGAAGAACCATCTCGAAAAAACTACCTGGTAATGAGAACTATTAAGGCAGCAACCTAATCGTCGGAACAGTGGGACCATAATCTTCTGAAATTCAGGCATGCTAGTCATTTCCAAAACCTCTTCCAATTCGCTTATGAACATTAGCTCCTTTTGGCTATTTGTTACTGGCCAGTACTTCAATAGCCCCTTTATCACAGTGCTAGCCAGTCTTTGATCCTTATCTATGAACTGTACAATGCAATATGCTAACTGCTGATGATAAATACCAACAGATTTGGGTTTGTGCAAAGGAAGCAAAGCCCTCCACAAAAATATTTTGTGCTCTTCCTTCAATGGCAAGGCAAAGCCACTAATCACACTCCCGAAAATCTCCAGCAACTCGGCAATCCCATTGTGCCGTTCAGTCTCGAAAACAAATCGGTAGATGATGTTGCTGACAGATTTCCGAATGAAAGGCCTGTGAACCATGAATTTCCCATAGATTCTATGCAGAATTGTTTTCAAGCAGTCTCTTTCTCTAGGATCGTCAGAATCAAAAAGGTCAAGTAATCTTAAAATAAAAGCGTGATCTACATGCACTTTTGCGACCTTCACATCAAGCGAGTTATAATTGATGAACTGAAGGAGTAGATCATAAACAACTTGCAGGTGAGACCAAGCCGGATCAAACATAGGCTCTTCGTCTTCTGTTTCCGCACCAGTAGCACTTGTCCGGAACTTAGGTGGGAAAACCCTGAACAAATTAGTTGCACACATTTTACACAATGCAGCAGTTGCTGGTTCTGTGAACTTTACGGATCCGGATGAAACAAAATCAACAAGCTCTACCAAGGTCTGCCGTTTAAGATCTTGCTCAGCACAGTTCTTATCAGGATCAGTCATATCGTAAACTTTGCAGCAAAGGTTCAACTTACTAATAAACAGGCTTTGCTTCTGTGTATTTGAAACATCTTTGAAGGAAAGAGAGGGGTCAATTGCTTCCACTCCAGCATTCATACTCGCGGGGAAAACAACAGAAGATACCCGCTTCACGACATTTAATTTGCTTGAAATCGTACTCCCAACATTTGTACATTGAAAGACATTCCCAAAGGTAGTAGTATTCCCAGAATCATTCCTTGCAGAATCTGATGAATCAGATTTCTGCACCTTCTTCGGCAGTTTGCTAAGAATTTGCTTTATCATGGTGGCAACACTGCAAGCCTAGCCTAGAAAAAACCTGCACCCAACATATCACTGTCAGGTAAAAGCATAATAAATCTTTCAGGATGAAAGGCACTCTTTAAGTTTGATTTCCCAATTAACCAGAAAACCAACCTAACTTCTTGTAATATCTCAACATCAAAGCAAAAATAGAAAACAAGACACGTATTAGACTTACACAGTGTAAGTGAGCCCAATTATAGAAAGCATAAAATTTTAAGAACCAAAAGGAAATAAACTGAGCAAAATCCTGTGCAAGAAAGAAGAATATCAGAACAGAAACAGGGATGAAGACTAATAATGTAATATCCCCAAGAAATTTTGATAATCTGAACAAAAGGGATACAAGCATAGAGAGAAAAGATCAAAAGAGAAAAAGGTTTGAGATTTCTTTTGTGAACAGTGATAAGCAAATTACAGCCAGATCTACCAACTGTTTATGAATTTTTCCAAAGAGTTATGACAGAATTCGGTACATTTGGATGAATCTGAGTTATTTCTTAAACCCAAACAACATCATTTTTTTGAAGAATAAAACCAGCCATTTCCTGTAGCAATAGCCAATTGTAAAGCCAGAACAAGCTCATCACAGAGAACTCTGGATTTAATTGAAGAATAGAAAGGGAGAAAGCAAAGATGCACAAAAAATAAACCAAAATGAAAACGACCCAGTTCTAGAAAGAAATTAGCAAGCCAATAATGAATACAAAGTTAAAAACTTTAAAGCTGAAGCAATAGTGGGTGGGGAAAACCGAGATCTGGGTCTGAAAATAGAAGAAAAGATAGAACAATCTCAACCACTTGAGCAACCCAAAATACCTTGTAGTACCTCACATGATCATTTACCAGAAAATTAAAAATTGAAACTTTAGCATATAATAGCTCAGCTGAAATCCTTGGTGACTCCCAAAAACAGCAACCACCCAAATTAGTACATTTAAGAACAGAAACTGAGACCTGAGAGAAAAAAACCAACCTGATTTTTTTTTTTGTGAGACAAAAGCAAAACCCACCAAGGATGAAGACAGAGAAAGAGAGAGAACTAGTCAAAAAAAGCTTTTAACTTTAACGGCTTGCATAAAGAAGGAGCAAGCAAGTTGCATATGTGACATGTGAGAGAGGAAGAGCAAGAACAGCAACAAGAAGAAGAGGGGTCACAAGATGTTGGGGGTGTTGAGTGTGTTTTTTGTTTGGTGGTGAAGAAAGAAAGAGAGAGAAAGAGAACAGAAAGAGGGGAAATGGGGGGGGGGGGTGATCTGAAAAATATGCTAGATTTGAGTATAAAGAGTGAACATTTTCATGGATCCATCTCCATGAATGGTTAGGAACTGCAACCAAATCAAGTATTGCAGCTGGTTTCCTCGATTGAAGAGAATAAACCGATGAGACATTGTTATGTTAATGTTAGTGTTACTCATACAACTGTAGGTACAACAGTTCCGTCACCACCGAACCCCAACTTTATTTATTTAACCTTCATCATCATACACAGTATTATTAAGGTTGAATTCACTCTGTACATTATACTTCATGCAGGGTTAAATGAAAAAAGAAAAAAAAAATTATGTAACAACAAATACTAATATTATTTTATTACGACCAATGTGGATATTTATGTAATGTAAGGGATTAAACAAGTAAAAAAAATGTTTGAATTTGCCTTTTCCCAAAAAATGTTTGAATTTGCCTTTTCCCTCATCTTAGAGCTCCTAGCTTGCATATATAAACACCTAATCTTCTTGATAGTTTTTATATTAATATTTTTGGTTGAGTTATTATTTAAAATTAAAAAATATTTGAAAGACTTAATTTATTAATTTATAAATCAATTTTTTCATTTTTATGAATAATATTTAACATTTTTTTTACTTTATTTCTAAAAATGTCATACATCATTCATAAAAATAAATAAATAATTTTGTTAGATCTTCTCAACATCACTCTTTAAAATTTATTAATGATAAAAGTTACAGAGGAATTAACCTTGTAATAATGTGTATAAAGCTGTTCTAAAGACCAAAACAATACTCACTTTTTTTTTTCATACCGAAAGAATACTTTAATTTGTTTAATTTGAGTAAAAAACCAAGTTCTCCAGGGGGTTTATGCACGCCATCGGTGGGTTTGCGCTAGAAGGGAGCAGCGTGCAGAATCCCCTGCAGTTAGAGCTTCCCGCCTCCTCCTCCTCTTTGACCTCCGAGAACGATGATGATGGCCCTCCCGCCCCTTTAGGAGAATAATTTTTTAGTTTGTAGTTTTTTAATTTAAACTTTTTAATTAATGTGAAATTTGTTTTCCGTGGTGGGTTTTATTTTATATGATTTTATGAAAGACTAAAATATTCAAATTTACGATGAAAGAATGTGTAATTTATTATTTAAACTACAATGTTTTAGATATTAGTTTTTGGTATTATATGGTTTTATTTATCTTTATAAAATAATAGTTCTCATAGTTAGTAAAATTTTGTTAACCACAAGATCACTTGTTAATTTCTATTAGTTTATTCAATTAATAATATATATGTTATATCTAAAGTGTATTTATACATAAAATAAATTAAATTGCTTGCATCAAAAAAATAAATTAAAATTTTGAAAGCAAAATTTCTAATTGTGAATAAAGGATAATTAATGAAAAAAATCATATGTTAAATAAAAATATGACAAATAAATAACGAAGAAAGAATAAGAAAAGTTAATATAATAATTAACAAGTAGTAATAAACAATAATAAACACACATAATTAAAATAATAATTAATACATAATGAACAATAAAGCAAGGGTTAGGGTTTAGGGGGTTATTACCGTCGAACATATCCGACGGTAAGCTACTTCCAAAACGACGTGTTTTGCATAGTGTTATTGGGTTTAGGGTATAAGGTATTACCGTCGAACATATCCGATGGAAAGGTACATCCTAAACGCTACTTTTTGTATTCGACATGGAATGCTGTGTTTAGTAAAATGGTTACCGTTAGTGATGGTTAAGCCGACGGTAACAGAAATATTTTGGCTCCAAAAATTGATGCCATTTTTTTGGTTATTATCGGATAGTTTTCATGAATCGATGATAAGTTTCGAATATAAAAAGCAACATTTTGGGATACTCGTTACCATCAGACATGTCCGACGGTAATAGTTTTAATAAAACGTTGCGTTTTGTACATTGCTATTACCATCAGACTATACACTTACCGTCAGTTATGTCCGACGGTAATGTTCAGAGCTGGCATAGTCTAATTTCCTTTCTCTTCTTCCTATTTTCTTCTCCCTTCTTCTTCTTCTTCCTCTCTTCCCTTCCTCCCTTCTCTTCCATCACCACCACCACTTCCGGCAACTTCCATCACCTCCACCACGCCACCATCGTCCTCTACAATCCCCACCCCCCGTCAACTTCCACTACCTCTTCCTCCTCCACCAACTTCCACTCTTTGTTGCCACCTTGTTGTTGCCTCCTTACTACCACCTTGTTGCTGCCACCACCACCCAGCTGCCGCCACTGCTAGGTTAGTATTAATTGTTATTTGATTTATTAAAATAATGTTAATTAATTTTCTTAATTATTTTAATTTTTAATAATTAGCAATTAATTGTGAGATTGAAGATTAAAGGAGATTGAACGAGGAGACTGCTCAAACAATTATCAAAATTTGTAACGACAATTATGTATGTGTTTAACTTAATTATTACTAGGATGGAGACATAATTTATTAAGTTAGAGTTTAGGATTGGAGTTGTATGGCTGGACTGGGGGAAGGAACGCTTAGCGTTTCTTTCTGACATTGTTTGAATTGGTGTGCTAGCAACGATGATTATATGTTGTTTGCAGAGATTGGAGGGTCTATGTTTTAGAACGGTTTAGGAAATATTGTGTAAAATTAATGTATAATAAGAAGTTTAAAGTAATTAAAATCATTAAGTTCACGTCCATTAATTATGTAACATGCATGTAGGATTTGTGGAAAAATGATTCCGTCAAATAGATTTTGGATGTACGATAGATACTACAGGAACTGAGGAGTGATAAAGCAAAAATTTTTGAGGGTTTCGACTACTTTTGTCAGACCGTTACAACTATTCATTAGTATATGGCAGAACAAAACATTAGATGTCCATGTTCTTTGTGCAAGTGATGTAGAATATTGGATGTTGAAATGGTTAGAATGCATCTGTATAAGAATGAGTTTGAGTCGGATTACTGGATATGGACCAACCACGGAGATGTGGATGTTAATGGTGTCAGTGAGTTCAGGAGGTTCCATTACGAAGGGGCAAGTACGTCATACACGTACTGAACAAGATGATGAAACATAAATTTTTTAATTTAATAATAATGATAGGTTTGTAAAAATGGTTAACAATGCCTTCCACGGTAATATGATTGACGAAGAACCTAATACGGATGCTAAAAACTTTAATAGTTTATTAGAAGAAGCAAATACTCCGGTATAGGAAGGATCTATCCATTCAAAATTATCTATGGCAGTTCGGATGTTGACTATAAAGTGAGAGGCTAATCAATCTGAGAGATCATTTGATTAATGACTTTCGTTTATCAAAGAACTAACTCCTTCGAATAATGACATACTGACAAACTTTTATCAAGCCAAAATTTTTTTATCTAAACTTGGCTTGCAGTCCATAAAGACTGATTGTTGTCGAATGGGTTGTATGGTATACTATATGGATGAAGTGACCTTAACTGAATGCAGATTTTGTGGTGCTGCTAGGTTTAAACCTAAGAGAGTTGGTCCAGGGAGATACAAGAACGTTTCTTATAAAAGAATGCATTATTTGCTGTTAATCCCAAGGCTGAAAAGATTGTTTTCCTCGACGAGTTTAGCACCGCACATGAGATGGCATTTTCAGAATAAGAGAAATGATGGTCGCATGACTCACCTGTCTCATGGAGAAGCATGGCAACACCGACTTCATCGTAGAAACTCGAAATGTCAGATTAGGTCTTTGTTCGGATGAGTTTGCTCCTAACAATCAATTTAGAAAA
Source organism: Nissolia schottii (assembly GCA_003254905.1). Taxonomy (NCBI): domain Eukaryota; kingdom Viridiplantae; phylum Streptophyta; class Magnoliopsida; order Fabales; family Fabaceae; genus Nissolia; species Nissolia schottii. Next base: position 162,215 of record QANU01062381.1, on the reverse strand, counting down.
CCTTACTCATGTTGACCTGTTATCATTACGCTGTATAATTTGCCTCCTGAAATGTGCATGAAAGATCTTTATCTATTTTTATCTTGCGTGATCCCGGGCCGAGCAACCCAAAAGTTAAAATTGATGTTTTTCTTCAACCATTGATAGATGAACTGGACAAGTTGTGGAGTCTGGGTATGCTTACGTACGACGTGTCCATGAAGCAAAATTTTATGTTGAGGGCATCATTGATGTGGACTGTTAACGATTTTCCTACTTATGGTATGTTGTCTGGATGGATGACAACGGGAATGTTGGCATGTCCAGTATGTATGGAAGACAACAAAGCATTCTGGCTAATGCATGGAGGAAAACAATCTTGGTTTGATTGTCATAAGAGATTCTTGCTAGCGGATCACACATTCAGGAACAACAAGTATGGGTTTCGAAAAAAACAGAATTGAAAATGAAGAGCCTCCGTAGAGATTAACTGGTCATGACATTTGGAGGAGGATTAGACAGTTTCTAAAGATTACTGAAAGTGGAAATGTTAGACTTCCAGGTTACGGGGAACAACACAATTGGACGAAGAAGAGCATAATATGGGATTTGCCGTATTGGAAAGATAACTTGGTTCGTCATTGTCTCGATGTTATGCATATTGAAAAGAATGTTTTTTATAATATAATGCATATTGTCATGAATACTTATCAAACCAAGGACAACGAAAAGGCAAGACTGGACTTGAAAGAGGTTTGTAGACACCCTAAGTTGAATTTTGAAGAGATTTCTTGTGGTTTCATCAAGCCGAAGGCTTGCTATACCCTCAACAAGCAACAAGTTCAAAGTGTTCTTCATTGGTTGCAAACTCTTAAATTGCTTGACAGTTATGCATCTAACTTGGCTCGATGTGTAAATATCACCGAAGGAAAATTGGTTGGAATGAAAAGTCATGATTATCATGTGTTTATGCAATGTTTGATGCCAATTGCATTCAAAGAACTATCGAAGAACGTGTTGAAGCCGTTAAGTGAATTAAGTCACTTTTTTAAGAAATTGTGCTCATCTACAGTTAATGTTGACGACCTGTTACTCTTGGAACGCAACATTCCGATTATCATGTGTTCACTTGAAAGATTGTTTCCTCCAGCNTATATATATATATAATGGAACATTTGCTTGTATACCTGCCTTACAAAGCTCGAATGTGTGGTCTGGTGCAGTATAGGTGGATGTATCTGTTTGAAAATAGAGCTCAAGTTGAGGAGTCGATATCCGAGACATTCTTCACGAAAGAAACTTCCTTCTTTTGTTCGTACTACTTTGGTGCTAATGTGAATTACAATAGAACTACGATGGGATGAAACGATGATGGTGGAGGAATGCCTAATCAGTCGATCTTTTCTATCTTCAATCAATCTGGTCGTGCGCTAGAAGGGGAAAAGATTACTAGTTGAGTGCACAAGAAAAGGTAGCAACTCACTTAGTTATTTTGCTCAACTACGAAGAAGTACTTCTGTACTATGAGTAAGTTCGATTGACCATTTTAATATACTTTATTTCATTAACATACAATTTACTAAATTGTTTGTTACCATTGATGCATGTTTTCAGGATGTTTCAACTAGAATTTGCTGATCAATGGTCCGATCAAATGTTTCCGTCGTGGCTTGCAAATTATGTATGTGTTTAACTTCTTTATATTATATACTTTAACCAAACAAAAGGCTTTATATCATAATCAATTAAGTTTAACTTACTTTTAAAATGTATTTTTTTAGGTGCCAAATTATTCTAATAACTTGATGAGTTTGACATGGGGACCGATGAACAAAGCGATTAGTTGGCCCATTTATTTTGTTAATGGATACAAGTTTCACATATCTAAATGGGAAGCTACTCAAAAGACATGCAATTGTGGTGTTTGTGTCAAGGGTGAATATTTTAATAATGATGAAACAAGCAATGATTGGTACAGAGTGCTTAAAAAATTCTTGTATTAGAATATGCACACGATGGCCCATCTAATCGCGTTGTACTGGTTTGCTGTAACTGTACAATCCTTCCCCAAATGGAACACGAACTCATCCAGATTACAATGTTACTGAGATTAATCCTGCAAGGCAGTATATGCGGTATGATCCATTCATCGTTGCTGAAAGAGCCAGACAAGTTTATTACGCTAGCTATCCAGGAGCTACTCAATCAAGATGGAAAGTTGTGATAAAAAACAAACCAAGTAGTTGAATTGAGTTGGATGGCATGCAATCAGCGGAGTAATCACCATATGATCAACTGTATCAAGTGTCAGACCTAATCCCTGCAACAATAGTTGTTCAGACAACAAATACGGACACATTGTTAGTTACAAACGACGAACCAGAAATACTTCAACTTTCTAACCTCTATCAACATTCAAATGATGATATCGACAATGATAGGGAAGAAGAAGAAGATTTTGACGACCAACTAAATTTTGAAAACGACAATTATAGTATTTACTTTTCATCATCAGATTAGCTGCGATTTGTAATTATTTAAAAATTTTCAATATTAAATTTATTTTGTTATTACTATTATTGTCTTATACAATTTAATTGCTTTATTTTTATTTAACATTTTAGTATTAATTAAATAAATATTTAATTAGTTATTAAATATAAATTTCTATATATTTATAAATTATAAAAATTATTTATTAAATTAAAATTTATAATTTATTAAATTAAATATTTATTAGTATAATTATATAATTTATTATGTAAATAAATAATAAAATTTTAATTAAAATTTTGTTTTTTAATATTTAATTATTATCGTTATCATTGGTTATAGCTGACGGTAAGGTTCAATATTAGCGACGGCTAAAAGCCGACGATAAGGGAATTAAATATTAATATCTTTATCGTCGGCACAAAGCCGACTGTAAGACAATAAAATATTAATATCTTTACAGTCGGCCACTACCGACAGTAAAGGAATAAAATATTATTATCTTTACTGTCGGTTAATACCAACGGTAAATGAACAAAATATTAATATATTTACCGTCGGTCCTAGCCAACGGTAAATTGGTTCAAATGTAAGTAGACGTGAACCGGTTTCCGTCGATTTATTTTGGCGGTAATTACCGTCGATAGTCATTGTCTGACGGTAAATCAATTACTATCGAGCACTTTACTGTTGGCCAAATGTCCGACGGTAATCGTGCAATTTTCTGACGGTAACGCCGACGATAATGAGTTGTTTTCTTGTAGTGGTAGATGATGGTGATGTACCCGATGCATCAGATGAGACAGAATCGTTTGATCCTCCCCCTTTCTTACACACTTTTGATATTGATAGTATGAGTGCATAGAAGTTTTCACATTTTGCAAACACCTCATCAATGATTATGTTGTTGGTGATGAATTCTATATTGAAAAATAATTCAACGACAAGGAGGAAGTTAAAGAAGTTGTTGCAAAGTATTGCATACAAAAAATGGTCGATTGTAAAGTGATAGATTCAAAACTAGCAACATATTACTACAAACGCAAAAAACTTTGCCAAAGTGTCAATGGTTTATTAGGGTCATCAAGAAGAAGAGAAACAACTACTAGGAAGTGACCGTCATACTTGCGTTGCATAGCGCCTTACACGGGACCACTCAAAGTTGACTTCAGATATGTTTGTCGGCATGATTTTGGAGGCGGTGAAGGAAAATCCAAAAATGTCAGTTAAATCTATTCAAGCAACTATTAAGGATTGCGAACGGTACATGCCTTCATACAGGAAGGTATGGTTTGAAAAGCACAAGGTAATTGCACAGGTCTATGGCAATTGGAAAGAGTCGTTCGCAGACTTGACAACATGGCTACTAGCAATGAATTATTTTGATCTAGAGTCAGCGGGGGAATTGGACACTATGGAGCCCTATAGTGACGATGGGTCAGTGGTGTTAGACATTCGTATATTTATTAGACGTGTGTTTTGTAACTTTGGGCCATGCTTTAGGGAGTTTATGTACTGCAAACCAATAGTCCAAGTAGATGGCACACACTTGTACGGACAATATGAAGGGAAGTTGTTAATGACATCCACACAAGATGACAATCAGAATATAATTTTGATTTCTTTTGCTATCGTTGAAGGTGAAACAAAAGAAACATGGTATTTTTTCTTGTCACATTTGCGCAGTGTTTTAGACGATATGGATGGAGAAATTGGTGCATCATGAGTCAATTAATAAGGCAAATGGTTAAGAAAATTAAAAAATTAAGAAAATTAAATTGACTGAACATAACATTAAGAAAATAGTTATTAGTTACCTTTCTACTAAGAATTGCTTCTAAAATATGTAGTTGAGAATTTATTGTATTATTTGGCCTCACCATTTCGATATTTATCTGTGTAACACTAGCTATTACTTGAAAAATTAAAATGAAAGAAGTAAAAAGAGAAAGAGGAAGAAAAATATGAGATTGGAGGTGTGTGGGTTCCAACCGAGCTCTCCCTTGTATTTATATAAATTTTTTTCTCTCCCAATCACCCACGTTATGCCTCCTAGCGTGGGTGTGGTCAAGCTGCATTTTCCAAGACCTATAATGCGAATTAAACATGAGGATGACTGTGAGGATAATTAGAGCCTGCTGCACAGATGATACATTCCTCCTTTCTTCCGGCCCCTTATTTTCCTTTCTGTTTTCTGTTATGTTTCCATTCCAGTTCTGTAACTGATTTACAAGCCGTTGGGTTTGTTATAAGTTGTTATAGGGAATGCTATCATGTAACCTCAATAAGTGAGGAATATGGTGGACCATCATCCCTGTATATAAGCATATCACAGCGCAGTGAATGTGACGAGTTCAGTTCATTTTCTTATCTACAATCGAAGCACAGCTTCTCTCCTTGCGTCTCTTATTAACCTAAAATCGGGCATGTGCATGCCAATTTCAGCCTGTCTAAATCGGTGTCAACACTGGTAAAAAAACCACCTGCAACAGACCTGAAATCAAACTTGTCAAAGCTGATTTCAGCACATCGACGTCTGTGCCAATCATACTGTTAGCAGTGTCAGTGCTACCCTCTATTCCTCACACTTTTTTTTAAAAATTCTTTTCTAAAACCAATTTTAAGAATATCAATTTCAGAGATATATGGGTTTTTTTTTTACATATATTGTTTTCCTTAAGTTTATTTTAAAAAATGTGGTCACTACAGATAAATGTGCCGATTTCAGCCCCAGAATTTTTTTTTATTTTTAGAAAAGGGGCTGCACCCGCCTGCACCCCCCAGACCCCACTTACCCCCCTGAAATCGGACTGCTCCCAGCCGATTTCAGGTCCCTGCTGCACGTCAACTCACCTTTCCCTGTCCCTTNTTTTTTTTTTTTTTTTTTTCTGAAGTCGGCCAATACCAGACCGATTTCAGTCCTCTCCACCACACATCCGTAATTTTCTTGATCCGCCCATATATCCGGATTTAAACCCATTAAATCCAATATAAATGTATTTTCCCCGATATATGGGTCCATGTGATGACAAAAAACCCAAATCTTGTATATTGTTTTTCAGCTTGTTTAGAATCATTTAGTAACATATGGAATTGAATTTTTGTGTGAATTAAATTGAAAATTTGTGTTTGAAATTAACAATAAACTAAAGAATTGACTTCAATTGTTTTTATTATTTTGCCTATAAACTCTCTCAATAATTCATTTTTTTCTTTTTTTCCATCTCTCGCAAGCTCTCTTCCTCTCTCACACTCACTACTCTCATTGACGAACAAAGTTACTATTGTTACACAACAACGAATAGAACTTTGTTCTCTAGGGCATGAACAAGCAACACTTAATAAAAAATTGATCAAATTAAAGTTTGGGTACAAACACTCATTACTCTCAAGGCCTAAAAAGTTAAGTCACCTAATCTAAGAAATAAAATACAATATTAGATAAGTGATGTTGACAAAGTAAGAAAGAAAGAAAGAGCACAACCTTTTAAAAAGGATTAAAAATCCACATCCATCTTGAACACGTGGGTACCACTATTGCTGTTCAAGCTAGATATCACAAAAGCCTTTTGAAACTCCCCAATATGATGAAGGCAAATCATAGATGAGAGAGGGAGAGAGGGGGAGTGTTGAGATGGAGGAGAGAGATAGATAGAAGAGAGGCTAAAAGTACTTTTTATTTTTTACTTGTTAAGGTAGGAATGAATGAATGAAGAAAGAATTGCAAATCAGATTCATTTGGGTCTAATTTACTTTAGGTCAAAACATGAGAATTTAATTCTTGTGTCAATTCAATTTATGACTATTATTATGTACCAAAGTAAGGAATTGAATTCCAATTCTTGAAATCACAAGTTTCCAATTCAATTCATGACTATTATTATATACCAAAGGAAGGAATTGAGTATTATGTTCATGTTTTGTTTTCACTATTACCTTCATGGAAACTTGTGATTTGTTTATATCTATTCTTATTTCATGTATTTCTTAATTTTAAAATTTTGTGAATGAAATAATGAACTTAAGAAATAAAAACAAAAAACAAAAATTTCCTGTTTTCACTTTTATTTTTACTCACTTTTTAAAAATTAGGAAATATATTAAATGAAAACAGAAATTAAATTATTGATAATCAATAAAAAAAAAAGGTAAAGTGTAATTTTATACACACTTTAGATGGAGTGCAATTTAAAAAAATTTGCGAGAATAGTTTGCGTATGAGAGCAAATTATGAAGCGGATTGTACCAAATAAAATTATGAAATGGATTAAATTTGATATTGATTTTCCATCCATTTTTCTTCTTTACTTTTCATTTTATACATATGTGTCCTGATTATGTCCCGGGCACAAAGGTGCATCGCCCATGGATAGAATTACATAAAGTGAAACTGGGAGATTTTTCGTTGCTCGATTTCGAGGCTAGATTTTTGGAGTTTGAAAGGAGAGAGAACGAGAAAAAGAGATGAATGTGGCAAGAGAAAGAATAAAATTGGAGAGAATCACGAAAAGCAGGGACAGAATCACCGCAAACACAGATGGAAAGAAAACAAAAGGAGGGAGAGAATGTGAGGGTGTAAAAGTAAAATGCCTCGACGAATATCATCACATCATTCTTTAGCAGCGGCCACGAACACTTTCGAAAAAAATTCTCTAAACAATACATATAAAATAATACATTTTTCAAATGAATTAATTACAAAGAGATTTTAGTACTAATCTCAACAATCTTTCTTAACTTATTTTTTTAATAAGTTGTCAACAAAAAATAATCAAGATTAATAAGATTGTTTAGAATCAATAAAAATTAAAATTAAAATTAGTAATTATAAATAATCAATTTTAATATTAATTAATTTAGAAATTTGCAAAATCAACTACTGATTATTTATAATTATTGATTTTGATTTATTATGATCGGTTTTGATTTATTAGTAGATTTTACCCGTTTGTTTTCTCTAATTCACACAAAAATCTAAATCTTGGTACACGCTACAAATGAACATGCACCTCTAATTACACAGAAATCGATTTAAATAGACTTCAACAGAAGTCAATTTAAAAATCGACTTTTGATTTTAAGAAAATTGGAAGTCAATTTAATAAAACGGTTTATTTTGAGAACAATTTTGTAATTGGTTCATTTGAGGAATGTGCTATTTTATATGTTTTATTTGAGAATTTTTTCCAATAGCTTTAGTGCAATTTTACTATTTACACGTATGAAAATGTGTCTATATTTTGTGATCTTTCACAACAAGTCTAGGAGTTCACCTTTTATTTTGTGTTTTTGCTTGTAACCTCCGTCAATGGAGGAGTAGATTGAAGTTTGTGCAAGGACAACACTAATGATTGTTTGATTTATTTCTTTATGCAACTCATGCTTAGTTTCTCTTCCTCTCTTTTTACACCTCTCACTTAGATTCTTTTCGTCGTTTGATTGATTGCTCATCTAATTCGGGTGCTTAATTTATGTATGGTAAGACATTGTATATGCCATGCATAATTGGGATAAATTCTAGATTGTATGTTACTACGTTGCATGTTTGATGCTAGCTTAGAGTTTCAATTCGAAAAAAAAAAATTAAGGTAAGGGGAATAGGTTAAAGTCGTTCGGGTCTAGTTGGTGCAATTGATTCTTAAATTATAATCTATATTCATAGGACTACATTTGTGGTTTGCTAAGTTATATGTTAATCAAATTCTTACAAGAATTGCGTTCGTGACTTGACTAGGATTTATTGCAATTGATTAGGAGTTTCTCTACTTAATAAACCAACTATTATATATTAATTGATGTGAGTAACCTATGATAACAATCTAAAAATCTGCAGTTAAATTCTTGTGCAAGTAGTTTTAGCTTTAGTTTATTGATGCCTTTTATTTTAATCATGACACCTTTCAAACTTCCCATTTAATTAATTGAATAGAATATAATCGATTTAGTTTTACTTCGTGAAATTTGCTAGATTAAACCCTTTACTATATTTTTGAAATTACTTAATCTTTAAAAATTATTATTTGATTGCATATTAAAATCGCAACGTTTGTCCTTGATCATGATTGCATTTAATACGTGGAAGCTGATGGGAAACAAAAATAAATAAAATAATCATTTCAAATAGTTTTGTAAACTTTCCTGACATTGCATGATAGATTAGTTAATTAGTTAAAATGTTCACAACAAAATTAGAAGCTAAACTGAAAACAAATATAAATAAAATAAATATTTAAAAAATCATATGCTGTTATATATATATATATATATATATA
>QANU01062381.1:77585-153061 GCA_003254905.1 Nissolia schottii | reverse complement strand
CCCTCCCCCCCCCCCCCCCAAAAAAAAATTCAGCTGAGCTGAGGCATTCTTCTCAAAATTCAGTGCCCTGTTCACTCTGCAACAATAATAGACACATTATAATGCCTATATTTCGTTTATTTTCCTTTTAATCTTGCCTATATTTTGGAAGTGGGAACCTTAAATCATTTTATTTACGTTAACTAACTATATGTACAAAAATCAAAGAACTCAAAATGAATGCTTAATTATAAATAAAAGATCATTTAATTTTAAAATTTAATTTAATTCATTTTATTAAATCCATTGAAAACATGTTGTGCTTAAAAACAATTAACAATAAAATCTTCAACAACAGACAAAATAAATCAATAATTTTTACTTAAAGTAACCCGATAAAATGTAATCGACAGTAGCATATTTTATTACAAGAATCATTCTGGTATAAGATAGTTCAGAGACAATGTAACAATGGCAGTTTCCTAGCACAATCAATTTACAAAAACGAAATTCACTTCAAGCAATTCCAACAATATTTTCTGTTCTCAACGAGCAACACAATTACTTTAGACAAAATTACAGCATTATGAATAATAGAATTTATCAGTAAATGACAGAAAATCCAATCTCAGAGTAGAGATCCAGATGATCTCAATCACTATGATTTGGTAACCTCCCTTGCAAGCTCACCTGCAAGGGATAAAGGACTACAAATCTAACCACCCCAATTCTTATGCAAACGCACGACACACCTGTAGAAGAAGAGGATTAATGGTGATGTAGGTCAAATGGAATTGAGGTGAGAGGAGAATCACAGAGAGAGATGAGAGGAAGCAGATTCCATACCAAATACATCACACCTCTACCAATCATAATCCTGCAGCTTTGTAGTGGCAATCTGTTCTCGTTGGCCCCTTCTCGCACCCTACGTTTGCGGATCGCTGGCCACGTGGCTTGGACCACTAACCACCTTCGCTTTTGTATCTTCCCCTATGTTTCCCTTGGCATGCATTTTGTCTGTTACAATTCCTTCCCCATCAAAATCAACCTTGGCCTCAAGGTTGAGAAAAGGATAAGCTGCATGAACTTCGTCCCGTGCTTCCCAAGTAGCCTCATTAGCTTAAAAGTCCTGCCACTGAACTAAAACTTGAGTTGTGGGAACTGAATCAATTATTATGTGCCTGCTGGCAAGTATCTTCATTGGTGATAACAATGGTCATTTCTCATTGGAAGTGAGTGGTGCAGGCATATATTGGACTGAAATGTCTCCTTTAAACTTTTTTAATAAGGACACATGGAAGATGGGGTGTATTTGGACTCTTAAGGTAGCTGCAATTTGTAAGCAACCAAGCCAATCCTTTTTAACACCTGGAATGGCCCAAAATATCTCATTTCTAGCTTGTGATTTCGTCGAAGAGCCACTCAATTTTATTTATATGGTTGTAATTTGACTAATACAAAGTCACCAATAGCAAATATGAGGCTCGCCCTTCTCTTGTCATCTTGTATTTTCATGTATTCCTGAGCTTGGGATGGTTTCTGCCTCAGCACAACCAGAGCTTAATCTCTTTCAATCAGGGATTGTTGTAATGCTGGAGGGTCTTTGGCGTCCACAACATATCTTATTATCTCTGGGTGGTCTCTACCAAAGAGAGCTTTAAAAGGGGTCATGGCAATGCTAGCATGACGAGAGGTATTGTACCAATATTGTACCCGAGTTAAAAGCTTCAACCAAGTCTTAGGTTGATCAAAACAAAAGCACCTTAAATACATCTCTCAAGGGACTTGTTGAGGTTTTCTGTTTGGCCATCCAATTGAGGATGATATGCAGTGCTCACTGCTAGCTGATTTCGTTAATGCTTGAACATTTGTTGCCAAAATTGACTCATAAAGACTTTGTCACAGTCAGACATAATGCTCTTGGGCATGCCATGCACACTAACAATCTGCTTAATGAACAATTCAACTACAAATTTGTTAGTGTAATCAATTTTTGTTGGTAAGAAGTGTACAAATTTGGTTAATATGTCCACAACCACCATGATCACCGTGAGAGATTGTATTGGGGGGTAGTTGAACAACAAAGTCCATTGAAATATCCTCCTATACTTGGATTGGTATTGGAAGAGGTTGGAAAAGTCCTCCAGCTAAAGAATTTGTTGATTTAGCTTGTTGAAAAACCATGCAAGCTTGAACAAACTCTTTGATGTCTTTGTGCATTTTTTTGCCAATAAAATTGAGAGCAAATTCTAGTTGTGGTCCGAGCTATACCTTAGTGACCTCCTTTTGGTGATAAATGATAGTCTTGTAAGACAAAATTAATGAGGTTGTTGTCTTCTGGTATGACAATTATGTTCTTCCACAGTAGAATGCCATTTTGTACCGTGAAGTGCCCATTATCCTTCCCAGGTTGTTTACATTGTGAGAAGAGTTCTTTGTACTAAAGGTTTGCTACTAATTCCCCCTTCAAGGACTCTAACCATTGTTGTTCTTGGTGTGGCCTGAACATGGCAAAGCACCAAGAAAGGCATCGGTCGAAACATTCTCTTTTCCAGGTTTGTATTGAATAACAAAATCATAACCAATGAACTTATGAAGCCAAGCTTGTTGTTCAGGGGTGTGTAACGATTGTTCTAACAGAGATTTCAAGCACTTCTAGTCCGTTTTGAGGATGAATTTCTTGCCTAGTAATTAGTGTCTGAATTTAGCTAGAGCTTTTGTCACAACATATAATTCCCTGATATAAGTGGATTGTCTTTACTATCTAAGGGATCATTTCTTTGAAAAATAAGCTATAGGGTGACTGTTTTGGCTGAACACTACTCCAATTCCTTGGCCAAATGCATTTGTTTCCATTGTAAATTCTTTAGAGAAATTCGGTAATGCCAACACAGGGACTGTTATAAGTGTTGTCTTCAAATTGTTGAAAGCAAAATCTTCCTCTTTGCTCTACTTGAAAGAATTTTTCTTTAATAAGTCAGTAAAGGCAGCTGCGATTGAAGCATACTTCCTTATGAATCTGCTATAGTAATCGGTTAGCCCCAAGAATCCTCTCAATTGCTTTAAGTTACAAGGTGTGGGCCAATTTTGAACTGCTTCCACTTTTGACTTATCCATGGTGAACCCCGAGCCTGTGATGGTGGGGCCTAAGTAATCAATCTCTTTGGCTTCAAATGAGCATTTGCTCAGTTTAGCAAACAATTTCTCTGTCTTCAAAAGTTGCAACACTTTCTCTAAATGCAATAAGTGGTTGTTCCAAGTGTCACTATAGACAAATATGTCATAAAAAAACCAATACACACTTTCTTAACAGCTCCTAAAATACCTGATTCATTAAGCTTTGAAAAGTAGCCAGAGCATTAGTTAGGCCAAAGGGCATGATCAACCATTCATAATGTCCATGATGAGTTATAAATGTTGTTTTGTGTCTGTCTTCAAGCGTAACCTAAATTTGATGGTAACCACTCCTCAAATCCAGCTTAGAAAAGTAATTAGCTCCGTATAATTCATCCAATAGCTCATCAAATGTAGGAATAGGGAATGAATCTTTGATGGTGATAGCATTTAAAGCCTTGTAATCAGTGCAAAACCTCCAACTGCCATCCTTTTTCTTTACTAAAAAGATTGGGGAGAAGAATGGGCTTTTCCTAGGGGTAATGATACAATCTTTCAACATCTCCTTGACCATCTTCTCAATCTCCTCTTTTTGGCTATGTGGATATCAGTAAGGTCTCACTTTCACCGAACTTGAGCCAGGAATGAGGGGAATTGCGTGATCTTGCAATCTTTGAGGAGGCAACCAAGTTGGGGGTAGCAAACACTTCTCTATAAGTGTGAAGTAGCAAGGCCAACTCAGGTTCTATCTCAGAAGCCAATTCTAAGGACATTTCAAGATCAGGCACTGTGTGTGTCACCATAATTGTGTAACATTCGGCAATGGCATAAGTGTGTTGAAATCTTGTAATGTGATGAAGTTATGCCTCTGAATGAGGAGGGACAATGTGCCTTGTAGTGTTACAAACCTTCCTTGCTGGAAGTACATGATCATGGAGGTTCTATAGTTTTCCAAATGAGTATCCAAGGATACTAACCAATCAGCTCCTAAAATCATATCAGTACCTGAAATTGGTAACAAGAAAATTGACCAGTTGATTTCCTCGCCTTGAACCTTCAGCTGCAGCCAATTGATTCTACCTTCAACCTCCATATAATTACCATTTCCTACCATGACTCTGAAGGAGGGGGTTGCTTCCACTGGTAGCTTCAGGAACTTAGCAGTTCGAGGTTACATGGAACTGTCCGAGCTGCTGTTGTCAATCAACACATTGACTAGCATGCCTTGTATAGTTCCCCAAAATTTAATTATGCCAATGCTCTTGGCTCTATTGAAGGCATTCAAAGACAAGTGATGCTCCTCAGGCTGTTCTTGTTCCTCATTCATTTGTTCATTAGATGGTGCAGAAGATACAATCCCATCTCTTTCATCCTCTACTTGTAGAACATTAAATGTTTATTTGGACACTTGTGGTTGTAGCTAAATTTTTATTCACAGGTGTAGCAAAGTCCTTTCTCCCTTCTTAACTACATTTTGGCTGAACTCATTTTTTTGACATTAGAAGCAGAAACTACAGGTAATGTTGGTCTAGTAACAGGTGTAGCTGGTAGGGGAGGTTGGTTTGCTTGCCCTAATTTGCGAAAAGATCCTGTACTATGATTTTATTTCCTGAAGTTGCTAGGGGAATATGATGGCTTAAAATTTGTGGTGTATTTCTCTTCATACATATTGGCAAGGGCAATAGCTCGTATTAAGGATCGAGGTCCTGTATCATTACTTCTCTATGAATATCTGGTTTGAGACCATTTAGGAAACAAGCCAAAATTGATTCCACTAGAATTCCAAGGACTCTATTTGCCAGGGCCATAAATTCTAAATAATAGGCAGAAATTGATTTAGATTGACAAAGTTTGAATAAGGTGCCTTGTGTATTTTCCAAAGGTAATGGGCCAAACTCCATCTCTAAGGCGCGCATAAGCCCTAACCATGATTGAAACGATGTTGATCGTTGTAACATTTGAAACCACGGAACAACGTCTTTCTCCATGTGAATGGAAGCGATCGTGATGCGGTCTTTATCTGGAGTAGCATAGTAGTCGAAAAATTGCTCTACCCTGAATATCCAATCTAAAATAGCAATACCATCGAAGCAAGGGAATTCTAGTTTAACGTTCTTAACTTGAAAAGCGGGGCGAATCGGTGGTGGCGGTGGCAGAGTAGCGCTTGTGTCCTGATTTGAGTTCGCGCCATGGTGTTCCTTGAGGGTGTCAATGAGTGATTAAAGGGATGCTTGCAAGAAGTTCATTCGGAGAGTTGAAGTTTCTTATACTCGTGCAATGTTAGAGCGAGTTTCTTCGTTGTGGAGCTGGATTAGGTCCTAGATCTTCTTGATCTCATTTTGGTTTCCCTTTGATTTTGTACCCTCGGTCATGGTCAATGGAAGCACCAATTGTAACAGTGGCAATTTACTAGCACAATCAATTTACAGAAACGAAATTCACTTCAAGCAATTCCAACAATATTTTTTGTTCTCAACGAGCAACACAATTACTCTAGGCAAAATTACAGCACTATGAACAATAGAATTTATTAGTAAATGACATAAAATCCAATCTCAAAGTGGAGATCCAGATGATCTCAATCCCTATGATTTGGTAGCTTCCCTTGCAAGCTCACTTGCAAGGGATAAAGGACTACAAATCTAGTCACTCCAATTCTTATGCAAACGCACGACACGCCTGCAGGGCAGGTGGCAGAAGAAGAGGATTAATGGTGATGTAGGGAGATAAGAGGAGGCAAATTCTATACTAGATACATCACACCTCTACCAATCATAATCCTACAGCTTTATTGGGGCAATCCGTTCTCGTTGGCTACTTCTCGCACCCTGAGTTTGCGGATCACTGGCCACGTGACTTGGACCACTAACCACCTCTGCTTTTGTATCTTCCCCTCTTTTTCCCCTTATTACCCTTGGCATGCATTTTGTCTGTTACAGACAATGCTTATATAGTAATCTTAATCAGGCCATTTGTAAATCCGTACAAATAACTTCATCTGAATTTTGATAATCTTTAATTTTTAGTTCAATTTTAATTCATTATATAATGATTTTATAGGCACTTGCTAGCATTCATAGAGAAACTTTGGGGGAATGGTGCACCGAGCTCATCTAAACCATTTAGTTATAGACCATCTATACACCTAATTGTTAATGATTGAAATTTAAATGGATAATTGATACACTAAATATGGATTGTGTATTTTAAAAACTCCCCAAAAAATCTAATCCCTTTCTCTTCCTCACCTTCTGCCCCGCCACCTGCCACCATTCACCACTCTCCACCTCTTCCCCTCACCCACTCTCTGTGCTGCCTGTTTTGCCCAACCACCAGGTCTCCATCACAAGTGCGGGGTCATGGAGAGAACATCACGAATTTCTAACTTGCATTGAACCAACTTGGTTTCTCTATTGTTGGAGCTTTTAGTTGTCAACAAATTTCAGCCACAATTTCGCTCTAATGGTCAAATTTGTTATATACAAATCAAAGGCACACTCAAATCCAAACTCTCGAGATAGCATCAGATTCATTCCCATTAAAAATTTGAACTTTGAGCTAGAAACAAAGCAACACCGATGAAGTATTGCGTCTCTACTCACCACCCTAAACTCATCCCCGAACTCCTCATTCTACCTTGAACAACACTTCCAAGGAATGATTCTAGATCCGAGCACCGGGAACTATTCAACGTTGACGACAACAAAATGAGGGGCGATTCCAAATCCAAGCACCAGGGACAACTAAGACTCTGGTTCTGACTCCATACAGAGGCATCAACTCGTCCCCTCCACTTCAAGATCTCCATCTTTGCCGTCATCAAATCTAGTAGAGTAGGTCACCATCCATCCGAGGGGGTGATGGAGACATGGAGGAAAAAGGACAAGTGATTTAATTGTAAATGGGGCTTTTAAAGTGCACAACTAGTTTAAGGTCTACCAATGATCTATTTTAATTTTAGCCATTAAAAATTTTGTGCATGGATGATCTAATATCCTATAGTTGAAATAAGGACGGTGAACCATTCAACCAAAATATCAAAGTGAAACTTAGAATTGGCCTATTATATATCAAAACCAAAATCATACTTGGTAACAAACATTATGTAAAGAAAAGGATGGTGACTAAAATAGAGAGAAACCCTGAAACGGCGTGCCACCCAAGTCCCAGCTTTGTGCGGTAATCTCCAATAGTTCGAGTGACCAAGAAAAAACCTGTTAACAGAAACTTAGGCACACTGCATGAATCAAGGTCAAGAACATCCATTTTTCTGTTCTTTGAAGGTAACTTTAAGCACAAACCGTAAAAGTCTAAAAGGCATGACTCTTCAGCCCAAATATAAGTCCAAAGTCCAAACACAAAGTGAACAAGACAAATATGTATGATAGCACATGCACAAGGCCCCCACACATCCAAGACCCGCCCTTACATGCAACCCCGACCCAAAAAGGGGAAAGAAAAATTAAACTTAAAATGCAATGCATTATTATAACATGCTTAAAGGCGAAGGTATTTTGTGCACCGAATAATTCCCATGTGAGACGCCGGCATACATACAAGCTGGAGCAGTACAAACACAGTTGTATTAGAGGGGGCAAGTCATTCTTGCTTACAGGCTATACACACATAACAATAATTGTGGTTTGTTCACAGGAAAATTGCATCTTTCCAACAAAGGGCAAGAGAAAAGAATAATTTTAATAATATACACGCCTAGCCATTTTGATGAAGCAATTAAATATTGAAGACAGCCTAGCAGTATTGCAACCATAATAAATGTAATGAAATATGGAGCTGAGAGAGAGTGAGTGATTAGATCAGGAGCTAATTACAGTGAGAATGAGATTTGCTTCTACTTTTCCCCCTTACCCACCAGAGTAACACAAATTAGAAGGTAAATATAATGACATGTGGATCGGACAAACACAAGCAATACTCTCAAGAGGCTAGAACAATTTCAAGCATAGCAAGGAGGCCGATGCTGCTCCAGCCATTAACCATTCCAAAATCTTAGGTGCTTTCTGCTGGAACCTGATTCACAACAGCAAAGTTGTTCACACGTTTGGGCCTCCACTCAGTCCTACCCCTCACAATTTCAGCACCATCTTCAAGTCGAAGCAAATGCTTGCACTCAACTTGCCCACTGTGAGCTAGATTGCCAACATCAGCACCCGATACAGCAGTGAGGGACTGCAGCACACTGTCCCTACCACACTCCCTCCTATACTCCAAAGTCATGGCTGACAACTCATGACTCTCCAAGATTTGCTGTGGAGCACTCTGCAACAACCAAAGTACAATCGTTTGGATAAGACACTTGATCAACAAAACATATCAAGCTTTTTATATTCAAGAATATATCAACAATGCTAATTACTAAAAGGGGAAATACAAGTGATTTACAAAGGATCTTGCATCACACATTGCTGGTCAATTTTATGTGTTTCTCCCAAGCACTGCATATTACTACTACTCAATCATATGACATTTCGATTTTCAAGCCACTACACTGCCCTAAACTAGCTCACAAGTCACTACCAATAAAGCATCATGGCCACAAATAATGAAACTAAATGAATATTGGAAAATGCTACGGTCAGAATAGACTGAAGAGCGGGGTTTATTTATGAGGAAATCAGGTGTCTTGAATGTCACTGCTCGACATGCAAAAGGCTTGATTCCAGTTATGATTAGTAAGACTCATGGTGGTAAGTTTCAGCCACAAGACATATGCCAATGAATAAAGGGAGAGAAAAAGAGAAAACAAGAAGGGGAGCTGAAAAGAATACAAGAACAGGATACCTCCAGAATCCAGCCAATGTACTTCACATTGTTAACATGCTGATTGACATCTAGATCACTCCATCTAGGCTGAGAAAACAGAAACAGTATGTAACATATTTAGAAAATGGCATCTAAGATAACCTAGCAAAAAAAAATCAATGATAAAAACTACAAAAAATAGTTGACATACACTTAAACCAGTACGAATATAATCTGCTGTGCCCTCATCAAGTTTAGTCAGTTTTCGGCTATCCTCTTCCAAAATTGGAGCAGAATTCACAAAATAAGATCTTATCTCCTCCCTGACTTCTTCTGGAAGTTTAGACAGCCTCCTTGTCAGTTTATTCATCATGACCCAAACACTGTAGATCATCAAAACCAAAAGCAACAGATCAGATAATAGTTACACACTCTGAAGCACCAAAACCGACACACTGACTTAAAAAATTTATAGGACACGAACACAACATATATAATTCAAGATTTACAACAATATCCTGATATTTTTATCGATGTCAAACTACTAACTTTCAATGTTTTATTAAACCATTTCAAAAATAGAGCATTATAGATAGTTTCTTGTGTTGATACTTACTAATTTTCTACGGGTCCATATTATTGTAAATTATTTAGTATTTAAAATATTTTTTGCTCGGACACTACCCAGACACGACCCGAAAACTTTCGGATACAGCTGGACATGGTCAGGCATTAACTTTTTATTTGGACACATAAAACATGTGTCAAGTGCGTGTCTTCGTGTGTTTGTGTCTGCAGTGCGTCGAACACCCGAACACAACAGTTCATTAAGTGTCCAAGCTCCCTCGGTTACACGTCACTACTTACTAGCTCCTAGGTTGATGCATGTTTACAAGATGTCTTATAATTAACAATAAACGAAGATACAAAATTTTGTTGGGACAATCAGAGGTTTTCACCTGCATAATATGATATAGTTAAATCTTAGTTCATTGCCTTTAACAAGATTGCCAATGTGTAATAAATACTACAAATTTAAGTAGTAGTGATAAATTTGTGTATTAAGAGAACACTTTACACAAAATTTCATATAAATGCAAAATTGTGCCCAAAACAAGACATGCATTCAATGGAACATTTTAAAACATTTCGGGTGTTGGCAGCAGGAGTAAGGGGGAGGAAAATTTCTGGAGAAATAAAATCTACCTGGAGGCTCTCGTCAATATTTCACCAGTCTTGCTGTCACGCAAAAGCCAATCACGACGCATTCCATTCTTTCCAGACGCAGAAACCCAAGTATCTACTTGAACAACATCACCCCTGAAGCAAATATAGAGGTCCACTCAATTTCAGATTATCGTATTCAGAATATCCATAATAGTCCTAACTAATGGTTGATTTAATTTCAATCCACATCAATGAGCAAAAACAATTAAAAACTTCAGACATCTAGTCCTCAAACAGAACAGATGGTATATAACTAGTAAGCAAAGCATATGCAAAATACACACTATCCAGCTGCTGCTTTCAAAAGTCTGCATCTGTATTCAATACTTTACCATGATTTGGTTAAGTCATCAAAACATTTAATATCTGGATAAAGATGGATAACTATGCAAATCACACATGTTAAGGGTGAGTCTGGGTGTCTTACCATGTAGGATAACGATCAACCACAACCTGCATCCGAGTAACTACCCATATCAGATTCTTTTTGCACATTTCTGGCGTAGAACCAAAGCCATCACCAAGAAGTCCAGCAGTCTTGACATGATTAAGTGCAGTTTCCTGTTGTTAAACAAATACTTAAGATAACCATGTGTGAAAAATATTGAGGAGCTGTTATTATTTGTTTATAAATTTCGAAGCTGCACAGTGAGAACATCTACAATCCTGACTGTGTATAGCACGTTTGTCTCAGAAGATTGAAGAACATTAAAAAAATAAAAATAAAAAGTCATTTGTATGAATGTGAACATACCTGCAGATGGTTCATAACTGTCTCTATAGACGCTGTTCGATCAGCACCTATTTCATATGATCTAATAGAAAAGTTTTGACGGAACACGAGACCATCTTGAACAATTTTTCCTATACCAAAGGGGTCAATAAGCACATCAGATCGCCTTGGCTTCCAATCAAGCATCATCCACTGCTTTTCTGCTGCCAAGAAAATTGTAGTGATAGCAGCAAGGAGCATGCTCCAATCAGGTAACTGGTTGATGAAAGTCCTTGGTGGAGGGGAAGGGAAATCATCATCATGCTTGAAGCTTTCTACAGATGTGGAAACCGAGGTTCCATTAATCTTGGGTGGGGCTTGGGCATTTGCCTTAACTTTCAAGCCACCAGAAGAGGCGCGTTTGGATTTGAGCCCTCCAAGGTTAGCAGGCCCACCACCAAGCTTATTGCCTTCTGCACCGGCATCGGGTGAGGGTGAAGTAATAGGGAAAAGGGAAGAAGTAGCAGCAGTTGCAACCATAATGAATTCTAAAGCTGCATGCAAAGTTGAAGCAAGTTAAAATATATACACACACACATAATATCTTCTCTCCCACCTAACCTATAAGTAGAAAGGAGGAGAAAAAGAAAAATAGGCGAAAGGGCAGACACTATAAGTGAAAAAAATAGAAAATGGAGAATCCTATGTAAAACGCATCGGTAGAAAACACCACTGCATTTAACCAATATAATGATCAATAACAACATTTATATCACAAACACAAAAGAGTGATGGCAGCTACTTCTTGGTAAAAGCCAAAAGTTTAAAAAAAAAAAAAAAAAACTAAGCAAAATAAAAGCAAACTAGTTCTTAATACTAATAAAAAGAGAACGCAGCAGGTTTAGCATTAAACTAAAAACATTAAGTCCAATTTAAGAACAGATCCACAGAATTCTCTTCTATATAGATATATACATATATCTATATATCTTCCTCTAATATCTGTACTTTATAAGCTTTTAGCAGTTACGATTCAAGAGCTTATAAGCTTTTCCAGAGAGAATCGAAGAGGAGGAAGTTCTTTTTTCCAACAAAAAAATGTAAAAGCGAAATTCAATAACCATCTGAATGAAACAAAGCTACAGAATCCATCTGTTAAACTTCAACTGAAAATGGCAAGTTTATGTTATCAACTAAGATTCCACATGAAGAATCTAGAATACAAACTGATCGCAAAAATTCTAGATAATAAACCAATCAGCAAACAAAAATCGCACAAACGATAGCAAATTCGTCGGAGAAGTCGACGCAGATCTGGCTTCGAATCTAGAAGACACAGGAAACCGAGAAGCGCCGAAAAGAAGCCAAATCCGAAAGCACCAAAACAAACAGGAAAAAAAAATCACAGACATTGCAATCAATAGCGAAAATCACAACCCTACTGCATCAAAACTGGCGACGAACGCAATGCATCCAGCCATCACTAATTTCACATTTTACAAAAAAACAGGAAGAAAAAAACACAAAATGACGAGAACCTTCACTTCAATGTTGACAAATGCAGAAAACACGATTTGTTCTTTTGTTTGTAAATTTCAGTAGCTCGATTTTTCAAAGCACACGAAAACCAACGGAGAGAAAAAAAAGTGAAATGAAGATTTGAAAGATGGAGTTTCCAGAAAGGAACAGGTCCAGTATAGAGGTGAAACCGAACGAAACGCGAGGCGCGTAGATCAGAGGGGAAAATCGAGGGAATAAAAATGAGGAGATTTTTCGCACCTGAGCGTATAGCAGTCAGAGGAAGAAGATGCAGAGAAGAGGAGTAGCACAAAGCCGCTCAACAAACGAGAACAAAAGCAAAGCGGAATGGAGAACAAGGGCTATTCCGTCATTTCGGTACCTCGCTTCGCAGCCCCTTTCTTTTATGTGTTTTTTTCCTTTTTTTTTGACTCTTCCCCCTTTTTCCTTGTTGTTTTCCTAATATTTTGAAATCTTCACTGTTTTCGCGAGAAAATAAAATAAAATAAAATCTAATTGATGTACCAAAAATTGCACCATATTGTTGGTTTCGTGTTGGGCTTGGTTTATGAAAGAGGGAGAATGGTACAGCTGAGCAAGAAGAGAGAATGGATTATGTTTATTGTGATTTGATTTGTGGTAGGGAATGTATGGGGTACAGCTTTTTTATATAATATATACACACACACACTTTCTACCTGCCCCTCCCGCCTCCCCTTTTCCCCAGCCCACCTCTCTGCTGTATTTACCATATTACCCTCCTTGCCATCCTTATTCTATGCTAGTAATATTTTTATGTCACTTCATAATCAATAATTCTCTCCCCAAATATTCTAGATCAAGATTAGAATCTTCTAGTTATAAACAATTTTAAGAAGGCATTAGTGATTTTGGGAAAAATATTAGATAGAAATAAAAATATCATTATCAAGCATGGTCATTAAACTCAATTGTTTAAATAAATTCGTGAAGTTTTAGTAAATTCAAATGTTTACTAATTTTATTAAGAATTTATTTAAATTTGTATGAATTTATTAACAAAAATGTTAACTTATTTTGTCTAGTAAAATTGTAAATTTATGTGAATTTAAGGCCATGTTTGTTATATTGTATAAACCCAATAGTATTAATTAATACTACAAAATTAGATTTTGTTATATGTTTGGTGTAACATAAGATAGTATAACCTTATACAATTTTATCCAACTTTATCTTATAATTGTCGTATTAACTTATCATGTTTCACGAGAGCTGATTAGACATAATAGTATTATTTTTTTAACTCAATTTAAAATTATTCTTATTTATCTCCTTTTTTTTTTCCTTTTCATCGTCAATCATCATCATTACATTTCATTTTCCTCCCTCTTTCTCTCTTTCCATGTAACCTATTTGACCATTCATAAAGTGTTAATTGTGTCTCATCCGTCAATTTTTGTTCGTAATTACTAGAACACTTTTCTTTTATAAATTGTGACAAAGGTAAGTCATTATTATATATTGTGGGTTTGAAAAAAAAATGAGTGTTAGCCTTGCTTACAGAAAAAGAAAGAGAGAAATGTTTTTGGCATAGATTATGAGTATACAATAAACCCTTTTTGATTTTGATAAAAAAAATTGTGTTTTTTATAATAATTGTCTTGAAAGTGCAAAATATCAATTTAGGTTTATCTGATTTTTTTCGAGTGATCAAGAGAGATTATGCTTAAGAAAATGTAATTATAAATTGATACTACAATAATTATATGTGGTATACTAAACACATGATAATATATAAATTTATATAATGTATCTTTTATATTATACTATTAAGTGTAATGTTATCAAGTCTTATTCTATACGGTATAACAAATGAGACCAAAAAATTAATTTAAAAATTTAATAACTTGTTCTCAAGTATTATTTACCAGAATTATCAGAAGAATAATTAGGTTAAAAAAATTAAAACTAGCATCTCCCTTTAAGATTATCTCTTGTTTAAGATAGACACATATGTTGCATGACGAATAAAATGTCAGGTACGTTGTCAAAATTTTAACTATAGGCCTTTTCATGCAAAATTCTTATATAGACATAATTTTAACATTTTATCGATAAGTACAGCCACAAAAAATTGTTAGGTCCTCGTAAACATGAAATTCTATCTTATATAAAACTTATAAGACCTATATTTTATTTTATGTGCCTAAATTGTAAAATCTTATAATTAATGAAGCTCGTAAGACCTGCATTTTTCTAAATTTTTATTTGACATCAATAGTAATAGTAATGAGATTTGAAATCTCATCCAAATTAAGCCTTTCATCATGAGATATCCTTACGAAGCGTTTGGTACATTGTCTTCAAGATTATTAGGTAATTTAGATTACTTTTTAAAAAAATTATCGTTTGTTAAATTGCTAGTAATGTTACATTGTTGTATTTAATATGTACAGATCATGTAACTAAAATTTACATTACCTTGCTTGGTATATAAAAAAAATTTCAAGGAAATATATGTTACTTATTATTATTATTATTATTATTACTACTTTTATTATTAGCATTTCTACTTATTATTATTATATTTTATTATTATAACTATTTCTATTTTCATTATTATTTTTATAATTATTAGTATATTTATTTTTATTTTATTATTATTATTTTATTACAATTTTTATTTTCATTGTTATTTTTATAATTATAATAATAATAATAATTATTATTATTATTATTATTATTATTATTATTTAGGATTACCTAAAAGTGCTAATCCAGATAGACGCCTCTCATGGAGGGTAATTCACATTACCACTTGGAAGGCAATGTGGATTGTGGATTATTGGTAATCTGACAATCATGTAGCTAATCTGACAATATAAATTACCAGGTAATTTAAAAGTTAGATTATCGATAATTTAAATAAATTATCTCATACCAAATGGCACCGGGTGAGTGTGCGAATTGGGTTTATGAAGATACTCTCATGTTTAAGTTATATTTACATATTCACTCTTTATTAACATGATCATTTCATCTTAATGACCTTGATCATGATAATGAAAGGTAAAAATGTAAACTCTATTATACTCATTTTAAATTTTAAATATGAGAGCATCTTATTCTTTATACATATAAAACTTAAGCTGAAAAGCTGCAAATAGATTTTTCTTTTCTTTTTGGAATATTTTGAAACATTTATTTAAATATATAAAATTTGATTTTTTTAGTAATATATTTTTTTTAAAATGAGTTGAAACGAATGTAACTTTATAAATGTTCTCCTTCAGATTCATATTCATAAACTTGACCAAAACGGTAAAGATTTGGAAGGTATTGTAGGCCTAACAAATAAATAAATAAAAATTCATAAATTAATGACATAGACCGTTGATTTCAAGGGGTAGCTATGGACGTAGCGTAAGATTTTATTGGTGGTCAATATTCATTTCCTCTTTCCTTTTTGGTGACTGGTCCATTTCCAGATCTTACAAAAGAAAACAAGGAAATTAACTGGAGCAAACAAAATCAAAGTTTCTTCCTATCAGTTTTAACTTTAGTACTATATTGTTAAGGAAATCATGTTACCCGTCATTAACAAAAACAAAAATGGTAGAATGATAAATCAAATTGATATTTTTTAACAAACTGACTCACTTAAGAATGAGGTCTATTATAGTGAAATCTCTAATAGACTCTACATACATGTGAATATTTAAGAGTTGTCAATTTCAATTATCAGCATAGAACACCAATAGAGATTGGATTTCGCCAGCCTTAAATGGAATTGAAGATCTTGTTATAGTTTATGACTTAAATATTTTTTAAATAATGTTTAAGAACTCTAACTCATCAACCTACTCATCAATTCACTCACTTTATAAATAATACTTGACAATTTTTTTTTATCCTTCAAAATATTCCTATAAGATTAAGTCTCTCAAACATTACTCATTTTTTTTCTATATTTAAAAACTATACGATATTATAATTAAAATGGCACATAGGTTCATGAAAATATTATAGTTTTTTCTTTTAAAATTTCATATTTTAGTCATAAATCATATAAAATACCTTTTTTATATTAATAACAAGGCAAATAGTCCAAGAAACACAAAAAATTACAATACGATAAAAGTAGGTACCAGACCTGTCAGCTAATAAAGCAAGAGAAATAAAATGCAGACTAACATCAAAAGAATAAAAGTCTAAAGGGAGTTCATGAAGACATGATGAGTCTGAACAATCAAGTCTGCATTAGAAAAAACATTAATAGCTTTTACTCGTATCGAGCAAGGATAGCAAGGATTTGGAGGATTCTAAATAAAGTTGGCTACACACTGTGAATCTAGCTTGAGAATCACCTGCAAAAAACATAGGTGGGCTGTCCAGGAAATGCTAGTAAAGGCACTTTAGAGCTCAACAAAGGTGACTAAACAAGATCCAAGATTATTGTAGCTATAAGAGGAGATGTATAATCCATGATAATCCCTAAGAATCCCGCTACACACAGATAGCATACCATTTTCAAAAACTGAGCCATCAACATTAACTTCAACTCATCTTGAAAGGGAAGGTTCCCACAATACTTGAAGCGCCTGATACTCAGGAATAGATGTATGGGCACTAGCCATTTGAGAAAAAAATGTTGATATTCTCTCGCCAAAGCTATAGATTTACCTGATAGAGTGAGAGTCAGAGTCATATGATTCTCAAACACCCGTTCATTTCTAGCTTGCCACAGAGTGCTACAAGTAGTGGCAAAAAGGAGAGGCGACCCTGCCTCCTTAGAAAGAAGAGTACTTGCTGTCATATTCTCCTCAAATCATTCATCAAAGGAGTTCTAGAAGAAGGAATTGTGATAAGTACTGTGGATAATGCTCTTCCATGTCAAATTCGCCACACTATAGTTGCAAAGAGCATGAAGCATTGTTTCTTTAGCTATCCTACAAATTGGATAATAAGGATCATTTTTCATGCCCCTCATATTCCTTATCTTATTTTTAAGCAAAGCACCATTATCAATCACCTAGAAACAAAAAAACGAGTTCTTTGGAGTCCCTTAATCTTCCAAATAGCAATTTTTTTATAGCTACACTCTCATCTCTAATAATGTTATAGGCAAAGCTAATGTTAAATTTGCCATTCATGGTTGGAAGCCAACTAATCTCATCCATTCCCAAAGAATCCTCGAGGGCTTTAATAGTCAAAATAATAACCAAAATCTCAAAAGGATGACATTGTAAAATTTTACCTTGGCTCCAAACTCCATTCATAGCATAGTCAGCGACCTTTTCTTTAGATTGAATTGTGGTTAAGTCACCAATAGCAAAGTCAAAAAGGCTATCCTAGCCAACCATTGATGAGACCAAAAGTTGGTAGAGTTGCCATTACCAATCCGCTAGGTAATGTTGTTGTTTACCATGGGTTAGACACTACTAATACCCCCCCAAGCATTTAAGGCACTACTTTTGTATCTAATGTTGGGAATAGTATTACCATACTTGTGCTCATAATTAAAAAAAAACCCACATAAAGCCTCTCCTTGTTATGAAACCCCAAGCAAGCTTCATAAGGAATCTAAACCCTAAGTCCCTTTCCTCCTTTGGACGACAGATTTTATCCTTGCTAATAATATGCATTCTGCAACGCTTATTTGAACTTCCCCAGGTAAATCTTTTGCAGATTTGGTCAATCTTATTGCAAATTTTTATAGGAAGTGTCATAGTCTACATCATATATGTGAGGATCATTGTCAGAGCAGATTGAGCCAAGGTAATTCACCCCGCCAAAGAAAGGGTATTCGAATGCCACCCATTCAACTTACTTTGCATACGGTCGATAATAAACTAGAAATTCTGAGCCTTGCATCGATCACGGATAAGCGGACTCCCATATATCTACCTAAGTTAGACGTAAGGTTGACTCCCAAAGCACTACTGAGCTTTTCTCTTCTAGTATGGTTCACATTATTGGAGAAGAAAACACGAGACTTATTTAGATTAATCTTTTGGCCAGAATTAGAGCCAAATAAGTGCATAAACTCTTTAATAACTTCCACTTGGTCTAAAGACGCGATAGTAAAGAGAACAAGATCTTCTGCAAAGCAAAGATGAGATAGCTTGGGCCCACCATTGAAAATAGCTATTGGATCCCACATCTTAGCACCAACAACAACATTGATAAGATATGAGAGCTTTTCTATGCACATGGCACAAAAGATATGGGGAAAGCGGGTCTCATTGCCTGATCCCTTTAGATGAGCTAAAAGCCTGAGTAACTAATAATTCCTATAGTTTGGTTTCCCTTATAGTATGTTTGGTTTCCTAACAATTTCTATAGCAGTTAACTTTTAGAAATTAAGATAAATTAAGTCAAATCCTTTTCATATAATTATATAAAAATCCTTTTCGTAACAATTTGACAAAAGGACAGCGTTTGGTTGCTAATACATTGTCTACAAATGCAAGGACACAGATAGACAAAATCCTATTTGGTTATGGAGATAAGTACAAAAACTTGTGTCTTAGAACAAAAAAATTAGTGTATTTTCTATACCTTCATTTTGCTGGGACATGGAGACAAAAATAGAGACAGAGTTTTAATGAAATTATGAATGAGTGAGAAGGAGACCCAAAGGGTATTTTAAGTTATTTTTCTTATTTTTATGTCTTGTCATCACAAAACTAAACATGATACAAATACAATAAATTGTGTCTTTAATATCATCACTAAACAAAATACAAGAGTGACTTTTAGTTTTAAATTTTATGTCTATATCCTCATATCTTTATATGTTAATCCTGTCTTAGCAACCAAAGACAGCTAAAGTACTTTCGTATCAATAAGATGTTTCCTCAGTTTATTAAGTTTGAATTTTGAAGCCTTTGGACCATTAACCGTGAACCAATTTTTGTCTTTGGTTAAGGGGGTTTGACCTTTTGGGTCTTCAACATTCAATAGATCAAAGCAAAAGAAACCTATATTTTACTGCACTCTAGACGTTTCCATTGAATTGAAATCATAAGTGAGATTGTGAGATGGGCCGAAAGGGCATGCAAAGTAGCAATCTCATTTCTTTTTCTTATTAACGACGTCTCTCTAACATGGATGACAGTTGGGAAGCCGCTACCAAACGTATTCATCAATTAATAATTAAGATCGGATTTTGATTTTAAGTAGTAGGGACCATAAAATGAAAAAGGAAGAACTTATCCAAATCTATACATTATTCTTTCCAATTCAATTTATTTACTTGGCTTGTTTTAGAAAAATAAATTTACTATAGTAGTATTTTATATTGAAAGTCGTTTTAATCTCTTAAAATAGAATTACTTATTTTATACCAATTTTATTTCTATTGGAGAGAAAAAAATAATTATTGGAGAGAAATAAGTGACTAAATGCTAGTTTAGTAATTAAAACTTAACTTTGGTGAAATTTAGATAATTTAATTATTTAGATATTTTTCTTATTTTTTAAAAATATTTAACATGTGTTTAAGATGTTATTAATAACAAATTTATGATCAATTTTTTTTTCTCACTCATATTTTATTAGAAAAACCCTTTGTAAGTACCACTCTACTATAAATCTAGAATATTTGGCCTGGACCAGAAATTAATACATTGGCAGACCCCATTGCGGTTTTTAAACTAACCCCCCTACCCCCCAATGTGATCCTATTGATTAAGCATATTAATCATTTAGGCTGCATATGACAGAAGAGACAAGACAGAAATATAAGAATAAGAGGATAGAAATAGAAAATAATCTTGGAATAAATTAGTCTTATATTATGTTTAGTGATAATGTATAAAATATTTTTTTTATGTGTATTTTATTTAGTTTAATAAAGACAAATAGAAAATAGAAGACAAATGACCTCATACGCCATTTTCATAAAATTAACACTAATTAAAATTAAAAAAATATTGTATTTTCTGATTCCCAACTTCTTCCTACTATTCATCGTGGTCAAGATCTACTTGAGTGGTTGCCTAGGGTTCATCCTTCTTCCGTTCCGTTCTGCTTTCGGCTCATCCTTCTTCTCTCCGTCCTACTTTCAGTTCGTCCTTCTTCCTCCTGTTCTGCTTCTTGTGTCCTTCAACCTCCTTTCTTCTTGCTTCCTGCTTCCTATTGTTGTCATGGCTATCGGGTAAGTGTCAATGTTTCCTGCTTCCTCCTGTTTCTTGCTTCCTGATTCAGTATTTCGTGCTTTCTGTTTCTTACTTCTTCACGCTATGACCTTCTCCAGTATTTGATTGAGTTCTGAAATTGCATATGCTGGGGTTAATATAGCCACTTGTTGTTTGAGTTCCTTTCCTTCTTCGGTAACTCATTCTAGGCCACAGATAATTATCAAATTTTGATATTTTGGTGTGTCAATTTTGGTTGTCCTGTATTTGGTCTTGCTTTTGAAGTAAGTTTATGTCTAAGTATTATATGGTAGAATGCCCCTTAATATGTTGAACTGATTAAATTCCAATAAATGTCCTATGTGTTAATCTGACTAAATAGTCTTATGCCTTTCCTTGGCATGAACACTACACATGAAGCTGAAACATGTGTTAGAGCTCAGTGTTATAGCTCTGATTCTCCATAAATTCTGTAGCCTTGCTGAATAGTTGTGCATAAGCAGCTAATGAATTTTTATGTTATATTTTTCGGGAACATCTTATATAGAGAGAGAAATAGTTTCAGGTTTAACTTTGAATAAGGGGGTTGTTGCTTGAGTAGTTTCTTGGATCCTTAAAATAGTGTTCTTGAGCTTTCCATATTCTTGCTTTTTAATCTGTTGCATTGTCAATGGTAAGGACTTGTTAAGTTATTATGACTTGTTAACTTATGTGCTTCCTTTAATGTTCTGTTTGCTATTTGCTGCCTTTAATTCACATGTTGTTTGCTATTTTTTTATGTTGTTTGTTGCTTTTTACAATCGCTGTTAGCTGTTTTAAGGAATGATGTCGTTTGCTATTTTTTTGTGTTGTTTGTTGCTTTTTTATGTCGTTGTTTGCTGTTTTAAGGAATGATATTGTTTGCTACTTTTTTTATGTTGTTTGTTGCTTTTTGTGTTGCTGTTTGCTTTTTCTTTTTTTATGTTGTTCGTTGCTTTTTTCTGTTGCTGTTTGCTGGTTTGACATCCCAGATCGTCACCCTCAACACTTTCGAGCGGACAATTCTGTAAGTGTGAAAAGAAATCAATTGTACTCATATCTGGCCGCGAAAAAAGATATGGGAGAAAGTTTTGGAGGTGCCCTAATTGGAATGTA
Source organism: Nissolia schottii (assembly GCA_003254905.1). Classification (NCBI taxonomy): domain Eukaryota; kingdom Viridiplantae; phylum Streptophyta; class Magnoliopsida; order Fabales; family Fabaceae; genus Nissolia; species Nissolia schottii. The sequence continues at coordinate 131,494 of QANU01062381.1, read as the reverse complement.
ATCTTTGTTGGTCAAATGAGGAAAAAACTGAAATGTGAATTTGTTTTGTTTGATGATTTATTGACAAATTGGTTAAATTTTGGTTTACTTTGGTTAATTAAACAACTGTTGATTCATCTGAAACTTTGGTTTAGTTTTATGTAGGCTATTGTATTTGGTTCTTGTGCTAGTGCTAGTGTATTTCTTATGTATCAAATACAATGAAAGATAAACATGAATAAAAATTTCTTACATGTTTGCAGGCTGATGATGACTGTAAATTCTTCATGTGGACTGACATGTATAGAAATTCCAACATGGCACATCCTGATGCAGATGAAGTTTCGCAACCCGTAATTGCAGCAGAACAATTAGTTGAGGAATTGAGGAGGAAGAATATTAGGCACAAGCAAAAGCTATGTGCGGAGAGCAGAAAGACGAACATACTCATTGTGGTGGTTGTAGTGTCTATGGGAATAAATATTTTAGTTCTAACATTCCTATGTATTATTGTTAAGGGATGAAATATGTAAGATTAGCACAATGACGTATTAAGGAATGAAACACAATTTTTTTTTTTTGCACTATCTCAATTTTTCTTTAATTGCATAACTCCAACTTTAAAATATTCGAAAGGAAAAAGAGTACAATCAAAACATTAGTATAAAAACATACCACTTATCTGAATGAACATAGCTTTGTTCAAGTCACAGATACAGTGTCATTTAATTAAAAGACCCCTCTTTATTCGAATGAAGCTAATATTTTGAGTTTATTGAATCCTCAAAATATTGCTTATTTGAATACATAGTTCATTCCTTATTTAGATGAATTCTTGAACTAATTTATTCGAATGAATGTTCATCTTTCATCTAAATAAGGTTTTAATAAAGGCTTATCCAAATACATGATACTATTTATTCGAATGAACTATTTCTATCATGCCAAAAACATCATTTTTCTAGTTCTTTTGATCCCTAATATTGTTTCCACTTGTTATCAATTCTTAGAATCAAAAGATAGCTTTTAAGAGCATGATTAAGTATGAGGTCATACAAGAGATACCATATAAATATGTACACCATGTAAATATATAAATATGTAAACATGAGCTGCAAGTAGTCAAAATTTGTTCCGTGACTAGTCATAGTTTATATAGCTAAATGGACCAAATACGTTAACATGACCAATAGTAGCATGAACACTATGTCAATCCATTAAACATGACCAAATATGTTAACACTATGTCAATGTACTAAACAAGCATCAATACCATTAAATAGCAAAATAAATAGCAATCCATTACAAGCATCAACATCAAAGACCAATGTATTAATCAAGCAAATCTAGAGAAAATAAAATAAACAAAAAACAAGTACCAAAGTTTGCCAAAATAATAGCCTCCAGTACATGTTGTGGCACAAATTCAGAGAAACAATCCATAATCAAGCATCAAATCAAACGTAGCCATAACTACATTCCAACATTTCCACGGACGAGTGCTCTCACATATGCGTCTGGTTGTTCATCCGTCAAATCTCAAAAACTCCTCTCAAGTTGGGGATTGTGCGCAAACTTCAGTGCAAGAGTAACAATAAATAGGGTTTGCCCAATTTTCACCTCATTGTTGACACCCGCTATGGCCTTGGCAAGAACTTGCACGTGCTTCGCTTGTTGCTCCACTGCACTTGCAAAATTATTAGCCAGTTTTCCCAAAAACTTGAATTGTTTTCCCTTCCTTGTTGAAGCCAAGTTCCTCCCTTTGATTCTTTTCAGAAGATGAAGCCATGGATGCATAGGCATGATAAGGAGCATCGTTTTGAGAAAGTGGTGTGTCACCCATTTCTACATCATCTATTCCAATTTCCTCATCTTCATGTTGGAGTTGTTCTTCTCATCAGTTCCACTGATAGCAAAGCTACCATTTGCTCTATCTTTTCCAAATATACCCTCCAATCAGTGGAACAATGGAAAGGGTTTCCCAACAGTGTAAAACCTCTGGGGATGATGCTGAAAAAAGCAACCAAAAACAAACTATAAGAACACTCAACTTAATAGTTATCTAATATGAACAAAGCAACAACAACAAAAAAACTAAAACAACAAATAACACCATAAAAAACCAGCAAACAACATCATAAAAAAAATTAGCAAACAACAACAAAATTAAAACAACAAACAACACCATAAAAAACCAGCAACTAGCAACAAAATTAAAACAGCAAACAACAACAGAAAAATCAGCAAACAACAACAAAATTAAAACAGCAAATAACACTAGAAAAAATAGCAAACAACAAACAAAAAATATAAAAACCAGCAAACAGCAACAACTAAATACCAGCAAACACCACCATAAAAAACCAGCAAACAACAAAAAAATTAAAACAAGAAACAACACCATAAAAATCAGCAAATAGCAACAGAAAAATCAGCAAACAACAACAAAATTAAAAGAGCAAACAGCAATAGAAAAAATAGCAAACAACAAACAGAAAAAACAAAAAAACCAGCAAACAGCAACAACTAAATTCTAGCAAACAACATAAAAAACCAGCAAACAACAACAAAATTAATACAACAAACAACAACAAAAAAAAAAACAGCAAGTACTTATCATTGACAAGTCCTAACAAACAAGCATGCACATAGCAAGCAACAAACAAAATAGAAACTAATAAGTTAACAAGTCCTTATATCATGAACAAGTCCTAATAAGTTAACAACAAACAACAAAAAAAACATAAACTAATTAGTTAACAGGCACATCTTGATTGCTATTAACCATGTCAGCAGCGGATTTACCTTAAGCCAAATGTAAAGCACATCTTTACTATCCACTTCCACAGATCTGCTTTTCATGATTCCAGCCGAACCCACTGCAAGCAAGCATGTCAGCAGCGGTTTGAAACTTTTCCTCCAGCCTTTTGTGCTTGTTATTGCATTGTCTAGCAGAAAGCCCGCAATCAGCGAATTTCTCCTGCATCTTCGTGGCTTGAATTGACCAGCGTCGACTCTCTTTCCCTCCACAACTAACTCTTCCATCAATCCAACCAATGAAAGTGTCTCCTCATCACTCCACATACGCTTATCCATGTCTCCTAAACATTTAACATTATAATCATACAAGATCTTAAAACAAGTGAAATTAATATTTTTTTTCACAAGCAGACAAGTCTTATTCTAATATTTGATATCAAAGTATAAAATGTTAAAAATCAAATTTCAAATAAAACATTGTCTCACCATAAACATAAAGCCTTACAAATAACCATCAAGTCTTACAACATTTGAAACCTTACAACAATATTAAAAATAAAGCCTACAAATACACTTGATTTCCTCGCCACTCTTCAAACACTTGATTTGCAAGATTGTCACGCCACTGAGTCCACTCATCACTACTCTCAATGCTTTCAACATGTCAACATCATTTGGAGGATCTTCTCCTACTGGCATATGCTCAGGTTGAAGTGGTCCTAGATCCTCAGGATCGATGTCCATATTCATCCGCATAAAACTTTGTAGAACACAACAAGCAATTATAATCTGATTTTGTTTTTTAATAGGGTAAAAGGAAGGACTCCTCAATATAGCCCATCTCTTCTTAAGTAAGTCAAAACAACGTTCAATTATGTTCATAGCGGAGGAGTGCTTCTTGTTAAAGTACTCTTGGTAGTTTCAAGGTGCATGTGAACTTTATGCCCATTCTTGGACATGATAACGAGTACCTCTATACGGAGCTAAAAATTCTTTCCAGAACAGGTTCAGCCTTGGCAAACAAATTAAAAGGCTTTGAACACGTATAACAGAGCACAAGACCTTGTTAAAATATCTGCTAATAGTCTGATCACCTGACCTACAAAATCTAACATGTAGGCTACAATTCTTTTTAAGATGAGCGAAAATGATTAAGAAACTAGCCACTTGATCAGATATGCTTACATGACCATCGTCATCTAGGCCACCACAAACTTGAAGTAACTCACACAAATGTGCGAAAGCATCTTAAATGCAATTCCTATCACCCACCCCAATAATGCGCTCTAGTGCAACTCGTCTTATTGGACTACAATTGATTCTTCGATTCAAAGTCAGTGAATCACTCCTCACTCTATTCCTAATGTACACAAATAAAGTAACTACCGCTAGTAGCATTAGCGTATCAAATTGACTTCTCATCATATGATAGCAACCAACACATTGTTTAATTCGTTCAGAATGATCCATTCCTATGAAAAAAAATCCAAATGAGCATATCAAAACCATGCTATTAAACCAAAAAAATTAGTGGCAAACTAGAAAATACTACACCAAAAACCAGAAAGTTAACAAAATTGTATACTGAGGTGAATTAAAATATATCATGTTTCCTTCCTTACATAAATAACTATACAAGTTGGGTGTGAGTTGTATTGTATTTTTAGATGTGTCAATTTCTTTTACTCAAATTATATATACTAAGTTTGTCAAAAAATTTATTGAGATACTCAACTACTAGATGCAGTAAAATAGAAAGATGTTTACGTGTACAATAAATATTCGAGGATAGCTTGAGTTTTACTTTATTTTTTATAAATAGTACTCTCCTTTTGGCCAAGGATCAAAAAGTTAATTTAGGATAGAAAACTAGCTCTCTGTCAATTTCAGCTGGCAAAAATACAAAAAAGAAGAACAAGCAAATGAGTCAATTAATGAGGGTGGTTGCTGATAGAAGCGTCTATTTCTTAGGTTGCTTTCTCATTGTACAAGTTCTTGTTTTGAATGTAAGTGGTTCTTATTTTGTTCGTCGGTGGCCTTAGAGGAGCTAGGCTAGGGTGATGAAAAATTGATCAGCATCTGGAAATAGAACTCTTGAATCAAGGGTAGCACCCCTTAGTGCAAAGATCAAAAGAAGTGCCACTTAAGTTGTGACTCATTGACGATCTAAGCAGTTTTATTCGTAGATTAATACAATTTACTTTTAGTTTAATCTTTAAATTTAATTATTTCACAAGTTAATTTTTTTAAAAATTTTAAAATAATTGTATGAAGTGATTTTTTTATAGAGAATCTGAGGTAAAAGTGATTAAATCAATATTTGGTCATAATCTAGGAACCACTGTTATCACACCGTAAATGATTAATGTCAAGCTCTCTTCATTGATTTTATTGTCATATTTCTAAAAAGTCTTTATATTACAATATTTACATTAAATTTTTTTTATTGCCACACCTATTAATACTTTTATATTGGGTTAAATATATTTTTAATCCTTCATAAATTTCAAATTTTGTGTTTTACTTTTCATAATTTTTTTGTTAAAAATCGTTTCTCATAAACTTTTTTTGTAAGGTTTTAGTTCCTATCTGCCATGCCCCAACTTAGGACGTGACCGCACGACTACTGCCTCTATGGAATCTCTGACGTGGCATATTGTCGTTCATGCATGATAAAATAAATAACTTATTTTATAAATATAAATAAATGACTGCTCTTATAAATAAACTTTAATAAAATCTTTAAATTACATCTGTTTGGGAATAAATGGTAATACACTAATACATGTATGCGGAAACGAGAATCCTGCCTAGTGCTTTGAGAGGTTCCTAGGAAAGAGAAGTGCGTCACGACGGACAACTTAAGTACCAAGTCTTTCCTAGCCAAAGCTTTCCCTTAGCCAGTGCCCTTCCTTAGTCGGAGTCTTCGTTAGAGTCTGATATGTAAGCCTAACCAAACAGTACAAACGGTACCATCATGCATCGTATAATATTTACATGGGTCTCTATACTAGAATATCATCTACTAAGCATGTTGAATAACAGGTAATAATAATAATAACAAATATAAGCAAAACAGACTTGAGCCTCCACTCACTTGGAAAAGCTTGAGACTAGGGAACACTGGCACTAGAAGCTCCAAGCGGCATAGAATTGGCACCTGAAAAGGCCAATGAGAACCACACCATCATAAACTAACAAAAACATAACTGAAGGGCATTGCAGTAGCGAACTAACATCGCCACGGCGATCCGGCATCGCCACGGCAGTCATGGACTGCCACAGTGCTACCACTACCAAAGTAGCGGCGTCGGGGCCTACTACCCTACGTCATCCCTAAAAAGGGATGGCTACTTATCCTAAGTGAAGGTGTTGCATCTTCACAAAAAGAGAGAAAGAAGATGAGCAAGAAACTCCGCGCTTGAGGGAGGACTCTGAAGCTCTGAGCAAGTTGTAGAGCTGAGGGGAGAGCTCTACTTATAGGCAGAGAGACGGGCCATTTCTTGGCCCAGGTGGCTACGGCTAGGGTTTCTGGTGATCTCTATGTCGCTGTAGCGCGCTGAAGTGCCTCGTTACTTTCGTGTTGCTATAGCGGGTCCCTCGTCCCACGTCGCTGCCGTGCACCTTTAAAAGCTTGGGTCTTCACACTATCGCCATGTTAAGTTGTTAACTACTGACATGACAGTTAACTTGGTCACGTGGTAGGTCAAGTGTCTAGCACGTGACATGATTAATCCAACTGTTTCTTCTTCTGCTTATTCTTGTCTTCTTCTTCTTCTCCGCTACAACTCTGTGAGCTGCCCCCTGCTGCGGTTAGCGAAGTGACCTCACTCACACGTCCTCAGATGCTTCTCTCCTCCTCCATCTCCCTCACCTTCACCACGTGACTAAGTTAATTTTCATGTTAATAATTAACGACTTAACATGATAGTAGGGACTAAAACCTTACAAAAAAAAATTTATGAAGGGTGATTTTTAGCAAAAAAATTTATGAGAGGTAAAACACAAAATTCAAAATTTATGAGAGATTAAAAACATATTTAATATTTTATATTTAATAGTTGTCCTAGTTAATGTTAATTAATAATTACAAAGCTTAAATTAGTATTAATAATTCTACTAATTAATATTAAGTATGAAATCAACTTATTAACTAGGAAATCTGACTATCAATTGAAAGAGTATCGTCAAATCTAACAAAATGAAAAGGATAAATTTATCAAATTAATGTAAATCTTTTGTATATTTATACTATACTTTCTTAATAACTATGTAAAAGTTTTAAAAACTTTTATGTGTTAACGGAATTAGTAGGAAAATTTAATAGCTGCAGCCTCTTAAAGTGAAGGGCGCCAACGGAATCACATGCTCTTTATAATGTAGCCATGGATTTAATGCCTCTTTATTAGTGTTACGAGTTGTCCATGTCTGTAACGGTAACCAAAAACCAGAACCAGAAAGGAAAAGTGCCTGAGAGTGAGATTTGAAATGAGGGTGGTTTTTTTTTCTTTTCATTTCGAAAATCTACTTGTAAATAGGAAAATATTATCAAAATGAGAGTGATAATAAGTTTTGTTGAGTTTTTGTTTTACTACTTTCTCCTATTAACAAAATTTATTATCAAAATACCATCACTTTAAAACTATTTACTAAAATACAACGTGAGAGACAAATTAGTAAAATTGAGCTATGTCAAAATCACCAACTTATAAAGCTTCTCCTTCATTTAAATTGACTGCCTTATTACTCGAATTTTATTATTTTTTTTAAATCAGAAGTCGATTTAAATCGACTTCTATATATTATGTCCAAAATCAAATCTATAAATAGAGGTGTATGCTCATTTATAGTGTGTACCAAGATTTAGGTTTTTGTGTGAGTTAGAAGAAAAAAATGAGTAAAGTCTCGTAATAAATTAAAATCGATCATAATAAATCAAAATCAATAATTATAAATAATTAATAATTATAAATAATCGATAATTAATTTTACATATTGATAAATCAATTAATATTAAAAATAAAATTAATTAAAAATAAACTCAATTAGTACTAAAATCTGCTCAATCTTTTTTAACTTATTTTTTTTTAACAAATTGTCACTAAATAAACAATTAAGATTAAGACAATTATTTAGAATCAATAAAAATTAAAATAAGTAATTATAAATAATCAATAGTTGATTTTGTAGATTTATAAATCAATCAATATTAAAAATAAACTACTACTAAATCTCGTCAATCTTTTTTAACTTTTTTTTTAATAAATTGTCACCAAAAAATAATTAAGATTAAGACGACTGTTTGAAATTAATAAAAATCAAAATCAATAATTATTAATAATCAGTAATTGATCTTACAGATTTCTAAATCAATCAATATTAAAAATAAAATCAATTAAAAATAACTCAATTAGTACTAAAATCTCATCAATCTTTTTTAACAAATTATCACCAAAAAAATAATTAAGATTAAGACGACATATTGTGATTTAGAAATATGCAAAATCAACTACTGATTATTAATAATTACTGATTTTGATTTATTACGAGATTTTACTCATTTTTTTTCTTCTAACTCACAAAAAATCTAAACATTGGTACACACTACAAATGAGCATACATGTCTATTTATAGATTTGATTTTGGACACAGTACACAGAAGCCAATTTATATAGACTTCAAGAGAAGTCAATTTAAATTGACTTCTGATTAAAAAAAAAATTGGAAGTCGATTTAAATCAACTTCTAATTAAAAAAAATAATTCGAGTAACAAGAAAGTTGATTTAAATCAACTCCCTAAAATTTATTTTGGGAACAAATTTTGTAATTGATTTATTTGAGGAATGTACTATTTTGTTTATTTTATTTGGGTAAATTTTTTGATGAAAGGAACCTTTGTAGACACCTTTTATAGATACATTGTTTAAGTATTTATTTATAATGAGTTTAATTTTTATGCACTAACAATATAAATTCTTTTTATATAGCTACCCAATCAAATCATTTTATTTGTATAATATTTTAAGTAGTGATGTGATAGTCAAATTATACTTGTTAATATGTCAGTATATGAATAAATGATAGTATAAATTGTCAAGAGTATTCAAATTAAATCTATTTGTAATACTTAATATTCAAAAATAAGTAAAAAAAGAAATACAAATAGAATATATATATATATATACACGCACATACTTTAAAGTGATTACTCTTGAAATGTTTGCAGAAGTTTACAAATCTAATTAAAAATTAGTTATCTATGATTGATTCCGATAAATTAACAATGTTTGGAATTTATTTTAAAATCTAAACCAAATAGGTACCCTGCACCTCACATGTTGGTTAATCATTTTGGTGGAGTGTATAATAGATAACGCGCTGCGATTAACATAACATTCATACTTCATACATATATTAATCGTTTACTTTCTTTTGCTTTGGGTGGTTGTCGTACCATTAGTTCTAATTAATTTATGCTGTTAGCTATACGATGCAGCATAATAATAATAATAATAATAATAATAATAATAATAATAATAATAATAATAATAATAATAATGATGATGATGATAATGATAACATAGTTAAAGGAGTAGAAAATATATGAAGTCATATAATGTGTGTGTGTATATATATATTCAAACCTCAGTGATACTTACGTAAAAGAGAAGGAAGAACTTTGTTCATGAATGCTGTAACAATCAACTTTGCTTCCTATTACTCAATAATGACAAAACTCTAGGTTTTATAATAAAGTAGAAATGTAGAAGGTGCTTATTAGAAGTCTAGCCAATTAGCATGTGAAAAACTTTGATTGCAATAATGCAAGACAACTAATTAATTGTAATCTGGCTTCTAATTGAAACATCCAATTTCAAAATCCATGATAAATAATAGAAACTACGTTACCCAATTAAAGACAATATCGTTCTTATGGTGCAACGTCATCCAGGGTAGGTTAGTTTGTTGAACCATAAACCACATTCTTAGGTAACTTGTTCCACGGATGCTACTTCATATCTTACATCATTAATCAATAAAGTCACCTCAATGTTACATATTCATGTCAATTGGGCCGGCTTATTCGTAATTGGTGTTGGTAGGAGCTAACACATGTATTCTTGCGGACCATAAATTCATAACCTTTTTCAATTATATTTATGGTTAGTGTGTGGTGCCTGCTGCACATTTTATATCCACAAGAGATTAATTCTTCATCCCTTAAATAATTAGAATTTGGGAGTGTTTAGCAGGATCCCGGGTGTTTAATTTGGTTCAATCCTACCAAATCACGTTTATAGTCAGGTTTTCATTACGGCATGCGGAATTGTAAACCCTATCTCATTAGGCATGTGGAGCTAGATTTGTGTGATAATGTAGGATGGGCCTAACTAATGATAAAATTAGGTCCTTAGTCCTTACTATTATTTGAGGAGTCGTGCTAGTTTTAGTAATACGGAATTTTTAAAATAAATTATGCTTTAATTTCAAAGGCATCAGTTTTGGAGGTTTCTCCCCCTACTATGACGGGTAAATATCATTATTTTTCTATTATAAAATATTATTAGAATGCTAATGTCCTTATCGTAAATTGGTTGGTATCCAATTAGATAGATATATCTTGATATGACAGAGATTTGATGTAATATTGTGTATCTCACCCTTAGCTTATAAATAATTATTTGGGTGCACATTGTACAACCCACATCTAAAAATAAGAATAATGTCACTCTCTCAATTCTGTCTCTATTACTCTTCCTAACACTCTTTCGCATTTATTTCATAACAAGTTACAAGCACAAAACTCTTTTCTTTTTTAAGGTAATTAATAATTTTTTTTTCGTAGTTCATGCTGAGCCTGGTAACGCAGGCTCGTGACCCAAGTGTGGCAATAAGTGGAGAAACAAAACTCAACCTGTAACATGTAGTTGTATGTTGTGTTGATGCTGTGTTATTGTGCATGAGAGTGCTCCTCACTCAACTGAAGGGGGTGTGCATATTTCAGTTTTTTTCATTTTTTTTTCCTTTGATTTTATATTATCAAATCGCTTCTCTTTTATATTCTTTTATTTTTTCTTTTAATACCATTTCTAAATATTATTCCCAAAAGTGAATGGTTGATAATATTATGTATGACTTAAAGTGAATGGTAATGATACCAATAAAAAAAATAGAATCATTTTTTTGGAGTGAATGGTAATAGTACCTACAAGAAAATAGAACTATTTCTTGAAGTGAATAATAATGGTACATATAGGAAAACAAAATCATTCTTAGATGAATGAAATTGTACCTATAGTTATTTCTATAAGTGAATGACAAGCATACCTTGTGCTATTGTGCCTCAAGAAGTTAAAGAATTAAGGTTGAAGGTTTGTGTAGAGGCTAAAGAAGCATCATTAAAGAAAAGAAAAGTTGATGAAGAATATGCTGAAGAAACAGAAAATGGTCATTCTTTCCAAGATAAAGGAAAAGGTGTTCTTAACTTTGGTACAAAGGGAAAAGGTGGGAGGGGGTAATCAGGCAACAATAAACCATGTCATGAAAAGGGACTTAAAGGATCAAGTTGATTATCAGTGAGGTATATTCTTCTACACAAGTGCCTTGCCTTTTAATGTTGTTAAGAATCTTGAGCTTGCAAAATTCTGTGAGATGGTTGGAAAATATGAAATTGGCTATAAACTTCCTTCCGTTCATGACATGGGAGAAAACTTTTGAAAAAAACAGTGGAGAATATTGATGTGACTCTCAAAGGATTTGGAAAAAAAAAAAAACTTCAAGGTGCATCAAATAACCATAAAAAAAGGAAGACGAATTACTACCTACATCTATGAAAGAATCATGCTCATTAGCCTTATGAAGAAATTTATAGACGGGAAGGACTTGATTAGGCCAGGGGAAACTAGATTTGCCACTGCCTATTTGACTCTATCTTATCTTAATGACAACAACGCGGCATTGATGAGCATGTTTAGCTCAAGGGAGTGGAAATCAAGTAAATTTACATCTACATCTGAGGGGAAAAGAATCCAAAATAGTGCGGCTTGACCTGACCTGTTGACCTGCCGATCCATCTCTTTTGTTTTATTATATAATTATTATTATTATTATTATTTTATATTTATTGAAAAAACAAAAAAAAGTTTTTTTATTTTATTTTAGATTTATTTTCTTTTTGGATCTAAGCCCATTTTATGTATTAAAAGATAATATATTCTTTAATTAAAAAACATATTTTTATTATAAAAAACAAGTTAAATAAAAAAAACTAAAATTGTTATAAAAAAAAAGCATGACAGGTCACTAGCTGACTCGCCTAACCTAACTTGTCTCTAGCAGGTCACAATGGATATCCAACTAAAAAACATGAAAATGTCCTAACCCAACCCGCCTAAGGCGGATCAGGTCTCTAACACAGGGCAGATCCAACTCGTACAACCCTACCACAAGCCTTACCACCACTGCCCCACCATGGTTCCACTCTATCCCCTTCAGCAAAGCCATCAAGATAAAGGATAAAGGAGGATCCAAAACCGTAGATTGATAGCACCAAACTGATTACTAAATACCACAAAACAGCTACTTCAAGCCAAATATTAACCCACTCGCCAACATTGAAGATGACATGCAGCCACACCAAAATCAGTCACGCCACACTAAACAACAACTCCAATTGATTAATCTATACTGGATGTTTACCATGCACCAGGTTTAAAAACAAAGCCATGGACAACAAAGAATTACCCGACTTCTCAGTGCTATAACATTACTCCAATCCACTAGTTTCTCCATTGATCCATCCAGAATAATAGCTGTTCTCTTGCCTCAATCGACGAGAAAATTTCATTTTCAAAAATGCTTTTGTTTCTTTGTCTCTAATTAGTCCATAGAACACCCAAAAAAAGAAAAAGAAACAGTTGGTCATACCTTTTCTTTTCAAATATTGGTGCACGTTGCCAAGAATCGAAGCACTCCAGTGGGTTCTTTGGATTAACCCAAGAGATGCTCCACACCCTTGAAATAGAATAGACCATAGAGTCCAGGCAAACTCACAATGAAGAATAAATGTGCCACCGTTTCTTCATGACTACCACAGAATATACAGTTTGCTAAATTTTGGTTTAGAATACCAATCCGACATATTCTCGATTTGGTGTTCAATTTTTCCAGCAAAACGAACCAAGCAAGCAATTCCACCCTTGGAGGATCAAGTCCCCTCCACACACCTTTTATTGGGTTCTAAGTGATTGCTTCATCCACCTGGCTATCGTTGTCCACGGATACCTACAAAACAGATTTTACACTCAATAAACCGTTATTTTCAAATTTTCACACCGCTCTATCTATCCTCTAACCAGAATTTGATGCAAGTTGTTCAGCAAATCATGTTCCCACTAAAATAGGTTTCTACGCCATTAGAGAGACTAGATCCAACTATACCCATCAGAGACACCACACTCCCCAACTTTGCGCTCCTTCTGATTTGAAATAGAATGTAACCTTAGGAAGAAATCTTTCAGTCGGCCCACATTCAACCAGAGGTCATCCCAAAAACTAATTTTCCCCCATCCTTATACCATCTTTGGTTCGTTGAGTAAACCAATCATCTAAACATTTTAGATGAAAATTGTTTCCCAAATTCCCCCTTCCCTCTTCATTTGTTGCATCTAAATTATTACAATAACACACAATTTGCTTCCAAAGAGAGCAATCTTTCAAACCTCCACCACCATTTAAACAATAGTGTTGCATTCTTCACAACCATGTCTCCTACACCTAAGCCTCCCAAGGCGTTCGGTTTTTGTATGATGCTGCAACCGACCGTTGGCAGCCCCTTACCTCCATCTTGTTTTCCCCAAAAGAATCTAGTTTGAAGGGAATTGAGCTTCTTGGCAACTTCCTTTGGCATCTTGAACATACACCCAAATAATACAGTGGGAGGCTATTTAGGACCGATTTGATCAACACCAATTTACCTGCTTAGCTTTCCACTTATTGGTCTCTACATCCTTATTCTCTTGGGATTTGCCCCAAGAGGAATACCCAAGTACTTGATTGCCAGTTTTGCTTCTTTGCATCTCAACAAATCACATATCCCCCAAGTCCAATGTTCATCACAATTTATTGCAATCACCGCAGTTTAATCAAAGTTTATGGCCAAACCTGACATGATCGATCTCAAAGCAATGTAGGATTCTTTCAAAGTTCCTGATTGTCTCTTCGTCACGGGGGCAGAACAAAATAACGTCATCTGCAAATTGGAAATGGGAGAGTTCCACCTTCAAATTTCTTAGCCCTCACTTATCAACCTATTCAACACATCAGCCACTAATACAAACAGGAATAGTGAAAGAGGGTCACCTTGGCGAAGTTCTGTTTTCATATGGAACGATTTTGTTGGGGCACTGTTCACTTGGACTGACATAGACGCCATTGAGATCCATTCATTAATCCACATTCTTCATTTGCTGCCAAAACCCATTTTACTTGGAACTTAATCCACAAAATTCCACCTGACTTTATCCAAGGCCTTGTGAAAGTCAAGCTTGATTAGTGTCCTCAGTCAATGCACCGTTTTGTATGAAATCATAACGAATGCACTTTGAGCTTCACCAACCAATACACGACTTATTCTCTTTGCAAGAATCTTTGAAATGACCTTGAAGAGTCCATCCGCCATGCTGATCGGTCTGTAGTCATGAATATTGTTAGATCCTTCCACTTCCCATATCAGATTTGATTCCTTCTGCAGTTTGCCAGAGCGAAAGAAATCCAACACTGCCATATAGAATTCATCGCCAATATCACTCCATAGTCTTGTAATAAATTTTAGGTTGAAACTGTCAGAGCTTGGTTCTTTATTCGACTCACTCACACGACCAAATTGCATCCTTTATTTCATCTTTTGTGGGCTCCTTCTCGAGATCGCAAGCCTCCTCCTCTGGTATCTTTTGAACTAAATCCCAGTCAAAGCTGATACAGGGGAGCCTCTCTTGTGAGTACAATCTTTTGAAATGATTCCTCACACCCTTTTTTATTCTCCGCGGCCCCTGCAAACTCAAGGCTAAAGTCTATCAGCGTGCTATGTAAATATGTCAACCATAATTTGATACTACAATAGTAACAATATTTTTAACCTTAAGTTCATGCAGATATATTATAGGTAGACGGAAATAACAGTTTATGAAAGCTTATGTGCGCAGTCTCTTTATAGTTACTATCACTTTATTCACTCCTGACATTATTATAGAAATGATCAAAATCCCAAAGCATACAGGAATCCTTCTTAGTAACATGAGTCTAGTGACCGACACATTGATCCTTTCAAAGTTTGAGTGAAACATCACTGTAAAAGCTTCCTGATAATACATTCGTTAGCCGAATTTCATTTACCTTTTAATTGTATCGTAAACTTTAATAATACATCTGTTTTTAAATAACTAATTAACTTCAGTAACATACAGAATGCAATTAACCTTGAAATTCATAAGTCATTCATACTGAATCTGCAAGACCAACGATGGTCATTACAGAAACAGAAGGCCAAATTCCACTATTCTTTTGATCACCTGCCAAATTTTATCTATCATTTTGCAAATTTCTTCGTTTCTGAGGGGAAAGTTTAGGGTTATATAATTCAGAAAAGAAACAAAACTACCTTTTGCAAAGGAGATCGTGTACCACTACCACAAATGTAATTCAACTTGCACGAAATGCACAAAATCACCTTACTATTTTGTAGCAAATTAGTAAATACACCATCCAATTTACAAGGGAAAAAGGGAGGGGAAGTGGGTAGTCCCTCTTGAGACAAACGAATAACTCTAGAGAAAATTGCACATCCTTCCCGGTTTCAAACCCAGGAAGTGCAAGTAGACAACAAAACTGTACAGTGTACTATACAGGTGAGTTACAAGTTATGCTCCATCACGACGCTAAAAATGAACTATTTTGCTGTGTACTATGAAAGTTCCTGCTTTCCATTGAAGTCAGACGGGGATGATGATGGAGGAGGTCTCGAAGCAGTAGGTTGCAGCGGAGGAGCTGTGAGCGCATAAGTGAGTCTTGATGATGATGAATTCTCAATCAAACCAGCAATACCAGCAGCAGCGGATTGAGCATTTGAAGGAAGGAAGAGATCATGCCTCTGGTCCTTGTATGCACTCCAAACCTAGAAGGTGTGAGAGAAAAAGATTGTAATAGGTGACAACTTGCAGATTTCGATGGTATATTTGCAATAGACACGCCGCAAAATGCAGAAGAAACATTTGAAGTGCCAAGAGGCAAAGTCAAAACAATCATATAAAATTACTAATCAAGAAGATTTGGGAATTGGGACTCACCTCAGAATTGTTCAATATTTCTCGCACTTTAGTGCAATGGGCTCCTTCCGTAGCAAAGGCGTGCAAGACCTGATTCAGCATAAAAGTGTGACTTGTCAAGTAATAAATGAATTAACTGAAATTGGTCCAAATTAATCAATCTTAGATTATTTTCTGTAGAAACCACAAGAAATTTCTTGAAAGGGTTAGTCCAATCATGCCCCTAAATTAATTAATAAGCAATAAAATACTTGCAGAAAGAAATACAAAGTCAGAAGTAAAAGCAACAAATATCTTTTGAAGTTGGAATTGGAAGATGTCAGACAATCAATGCATCAGTTACTTGACAGTAAAAAACCCATAGACAAACAAAAGGTGAACTAGTTAAAATCCACCAAAGAAACACATCACCTGTGTTTTCCTTAATAATTAGGAACATAAAATAAATATCACATGCCAAACTATGAATCAGAGAGCTTACAGAAATACAATTATAATTGAAAAATAAATGGAAGAATAAATTCGAAAGTGCGATTCTAACCTCAATTGCAAGAACCCTGCCAATAGATGCTTCAGATTCATTCCACTTCATCTGAGAAGAAAATCCATTCCTCCCCCCGGCCCTCCAATCAAGAAGACCAAGAAGTACTTCAACAAGGCCAACTCTGCATTGTTTGGAAGATTTATTTTAGTATTTAGATACAGAGAACGTACTCTTCCGCTGCCATAACAACATAACACAGCCTTCAAGCATTCACCTCTACAAGCATTATAAATTTCTCAAGCTTAAGGCAAATTCATGCAATAGCCGAAACACACCACTATTGCATCGACAAAAGATCCTCAAGAATATGTAATTACACTATAAAGCTTCCATTTTTTGGGTGCAGAAACTATAAAGCTTCTAAGATATATTAATTGGTAATAAAATATTGTTCAAAGAAGTAAAAAATGATGCAATAGGTTATTCATTAATTATTCAAGCAGTCCCATGTAGGCATCTCAAGTGAATGACTGGATGGTTGCCACTCAACAGATTTCATAGCCAGATACTGCATGGGCAAGGGAGACTACGAAAGATTGGTTTTATTCAAGGACAAATCAACTCATTAGTTGTGTCCCACAGCGAAAGGAAACCAGAAACTGGACCCAATCCAACAGTTTGATAGGTTTAAGAAATCAAACAAAACACAGCACCATATCTATTCTATGCTATATATAAAAGGGATCCATCTGGTAACTACTTTTGGTGTCTCCTAATTCTATTGAAATTTATTATCAAGTCCATTATCATATCATATATTAATACATATATTTTGCCCACTACAAACCGACTCACCCACCACATCCAACATACCACCCACTGTTATAAGATATATCATATAATCAATCATTCGAATATTCATGAAATAAAAAATGTGGCCTTGACAGGCACTGTTATGATAGAATTTGTTATCAAATTGGCGTGGAGCTTGGGATTCCAAAGCCATTCATGACCTTCCCAGCAGATGCATTCATTCAACTTTCCTCTATTTTAGTTAATCTTTTGCAACAATTGAGTATAGACCATCAAAAATATTTCATCAATCTCATTCAAAAAATAGGTTTAAAAAAAAAGTTAAAAAATCAGACTGTGAGACAGATAAGGCAGGACATGATCATATGCAATAACACATTTAAGGGGCATAGAAAAGGTGAACATATTGAGTCAGTCAGAATTTGCTAAATTTAATTAATCACCAACACTATTTTCAATCTCCCATCACAAAATTATCATTACTGAAAGAACTTCAAATACAGAAAAAAAGCATAAATCAAAGGACTAATATCAGGTTTTACAGGCCTAATAATAGAATTGATTTCATGGATTTCCAATTTCACTTGCATCTTTTGGCGGTTGCCCCTGCGTAACGCAAAGTTCTGTCATGAAATACAATATGGCAAACATTAAATACTGGAATATATTAGGTACTTACTTAAGTCCTTGGGCAACAAGAGCATCCCTGGCTCGGTTTCCAGCAACCACAACACGTTTTAAGGTCTCAAGAGCTAAAATGCTTCCTCCTTGCCACCCTATAGCTTTCATTAACAGTGGAACAACCTGGAAAAATAAATTTTAATAAAACATAAATTTTTTAAAAAACTGATTTGCTAAAAACAAATCATGTTGGTAATCTCTCACATTCTCCCCCCCCCTTCTCTGAGTAAATACATTTCACATGCGTATATCATGTGGTTTAGATTCCAAATCAGGGACTCATCTCTTCCTACATCACCCTATGGCCAGATACCTAAGGACCATACTTTTTGGAATCATTGGAGAGGTAAGGACACCCCTGTGGTCTTACATAAGTTTCTCCTCACCAAGTGCAGAGATTTTGGCTTTTTTAAAGATGCAAAATCCTTTGGCAATCCTCAGTTTTTGTTGTTCTTCAGTATATATGGTAGGAAAGGAATGCTAGAACTTTCAACAATTTCTTTTTAACTGTTAATTTTATTTGAGATAGTATTACCTTTTTGGAATCCCTTTGTTGCTGAGCACATGGTCAGTTTATTGGTGACCCTTCGCTGATATACAAAGGGATTAACATGCTTTGGTGCATAATTTATATCTTTGGTGAGGATGTCTTATCTGCTTTTGTACTCCTCTCATCTATTAAATTTTTTTTTGTCCCCAGAAAGGAAAAAAAAATCATACGGAATATATCTTCTCAGATACCTGAGGTGTTCCTACACTTGTTGCTGCCATAGCTTCAGCGCATGTGGTACTAGCTGCAAGTTGATGCAGGACACGCAAACAACTCAGCCGGACACGCTCTTGAGGGGTTTGTGTATGCTCTGTTGATCCATTATCCGGGTCATATGCCTTGTCTGCATTTTTTCCATTGTTTACGTCACCTGATGACATTGTTTCTCGCCTTCCCTCAAATGCAACAGCAGCAACTAGTTTGGGCACATATCCAAGATATCCAACGTGATCTGCTAATGTAGGATGAACACGTAGCAATGAAACTAATGCAGCTGAGAGAAGCAAAGGCAGCTCTGGGTCAGAAGCCTGGGCCTCATAATGTGTGGCAGCAATGGACGACAAATACTGATCTAGAAGACCTTCCAAAAATCTTTTAGGATTTCTAAGAGGAAATTTGGGATCTTTTAGAAACAGCCGAACATAGATGCCACCAACCTGAATCGGGGAAAAAAAAAACGCTTTAGTCCAATTCATTCTACAAAAGAAAATATATAATTCTAGACATTACATATAATAGGTGATACCTGTGGCTCATCTCTCATTTCCTGCTGTCCAGATGCCTGCTCAGGTACATCCCAATCAACAACACGGCCTTTCATCTGCTCACGATATAATTCTGATGCCATAGTTGAAATCTGTGCAGACAAGGAAGCTGCCATTGCAGGTGTCCACACAAGTTCTGGTGTCTCTGTAGTCTGCTCAAGGGCAACAACGACAGCTTCACCAGGCCCATCCCTAATTACAGATACAAGGCCATCTGGAAGAAACCTTGCAAGTGTTATAGCAACTCTTGGTCCATGCATTGGTTGTCCAACAAGTTTCCCCAACAAGGAGGCTGCCATAGCTCTTTGCTGGAGTGGAATTTCTTCTGCATTAAATTATTTTTATCATCAAGCATTTAGAAATATGCAAGCAACTTCTGGGAATGAGAATGGGAAAAAAGGAAAAATAGGGTACAAGTTTTCTACCCTTCAAAGGCAAGAGCAATTCAAGAATGTAGACAACACCACCGTGCTTGGCCGCTGCCCAAGTCAGTTCTGGTGTGCTTGCCAATGCATAGAGAACATGGAGAGCTCCTTCACGACAACTTGGGGCTGAGTGAAGCATTTGTAATAAAAGGAGGAGACTAGATCCATCTGCAACCATGGCATGCAAACAAGGGGCATGTGCTGTTAAGAGTGACAGCACTGCTAGGCAAAGTTGAGGGATGTTACTGTTTGATGCTTCAGGCACAGAAAAGCATTCAAAAAGGGGCAGCAACTTGTCTTTATTAGAGAATATGGATGCCAAATTTGGATTATTAGTCAGTAGGTTCTGCAGAAAATAAGAGACATTTGTCAGACATGCTGAGAGAAAGTATTACAATATACAAAAGGCAGTTAGGAAATTAACCTGAAGGGAGGTCAACGCAGAACGGAGTTTTGTAACCAACTCAAGTTCTTCCTTCCCTACAGACTGTTCTTCAGACGATGTGTTAGAATTATCTGGGACATGCTGTTCTTTCACTAATTCATCGACAGCCTCATTCAGATGCTCAAAAGTCTGAATAGACTCGGTCACGCCTTCAACATTATGATCAGCATCCTCAACACATTGATTGTGCACGAGAGAAGATATAAAGTCAATTAGTGCAACGCAAAAAGCTTCTGGTTCACTAATTTCAAAGTCCGGCTGATCATTGTAGACCCTCAAGTAAACATTGCCAATGAATAATTCTTTTGATAGTGCTTTATAGACAAAGTCATGTGAATCTTTTATATCATATGAACCATCAGGACATTGAGTGGCACGTTGCTGATCCACAAATTTCAGCAGCTCTGCCCGTGTTGAAGAATTCCAGATAATCTACAAAAAAATATGGTTTCAAAAGATAGTTTCAACATGTGAATACTAGGCCAGTTTAATCTTAAAAGTGAAATGCCGGTATTTTAAACCAATCATGACTGTTAGACTTCATGGACTCTCACAATGAGCACCGGAATCAGTCAGTAAACATACCTACCGAATACAAGGAAAACTAGCATCTAAAAGAAATATCTAGTGATCACCTTTATTGTGGTGGGTGCAGCAGGAGAGATGAGCCACGGAAATTTTAAAGGAAAAAAGTGCAGTTCACACTATTGTAGCAAAATGTCAATTTTTTGGAAAAGAAACTTCTGCTCAAAATCAAAGGCAGTTACTTAATCCAAGCACACTGACTCTATAAACATTTTAATTATCAGTTCTTCATTCTTACTTCCTAAACAGGAACCTTAGTAGCTGGTTGAATCAAAATGAAAACTACAACACATAAGC
The DNA here is from genome assembly GCA_003254905.1 of Nissolia schottii. Lineage (NCBI taxonomy): Eukaryota > Viridiplantae > Streptophyta > Magnoliopsida > Fabales > Fabaceae > Nissolia > Nissolia schottii. The sequence goes on along the minus strand of QANU01062381.1, from coordinate 110,388 downwards.
CTATAATTTTTTAGGCCAACAGATTGGGCCTTGAAGGATGTTCAAATAACCTGTGCAAAAGGAAATTTAAAACCTAGCCAGAAATCAGGGGGAAAAAATCACCTCCGGAGACTCTAAGTTTGTGTTTAATTTGGACAGTAAATCTTTTGGTGTTTGATCTTTCAACATGCTAGAAAGCTTAGGAGTTAGCAACACTCTGAGTGCATCAGCTGCTGTCTGATTGTAAGGAATTGAACTCCCATCACCACACAAGCCACTGAGCCTTGACAAAGCCTGGGACGCTCTCATGGCGTGCATGTTTTTGGCAATTTGAACACTAGCACCAACACCATGTGATTCCGTTGCATCTGATTCTTCTGCAGTCGAGTCATATTGAAGCAGCAGTGGCAAAAGGTACCTATCATGGACAATATTAAATGGATGACTCCAACAAATTTTTTTATGAACATATAACATGGCTAAATAGGGTAAAAAAGTCATTCTCTTTATGTAAAACATATACTTACAGTTGGCACAAACAAGTTCATTAGCTAACCAGCAACAGGAAAAGTCAACACTTGATCAGAAAGATTAAATGAGATTCATGGAGGAAGGAACACCATACAAATCAATTTTGAAATTACTACTATACTAGAAAATGAGTTAGAGGATTCCATGCCAGACACAATCGAGATAACATACAACAAGAAAGAAGGAAACAGAAAGATAATTGCCACAAAAATTGATCACCACAACAACAACAACAACTAAGCTTTGTCCTACTAGCTCGGGTCGACATCATAGGGTTCTATCATAGACCATGCTTACATTCAAACATTAACAACTAGATCTCTTCTAATAGTTTCATGAAAGGTTTTTCTATGCCTCCAACTATCTCTAACCATCTAAGGCAACCATCTTTCCCACAATTGCCAATACCCAAACTCTCTCTCTCTCTCTGATGCATTCATTACTAATCCTATCTTGTCTAGTGTGTTCACTCATCCAACATAACATCTACATCTCCGCAACATAAACAGGTTTTGAAACCCAACTAAGCTTTTGTGACTAGTATCATAAACAATAAATTTAAGGTTATGAAAATAAGCCTTTGTGAAAGCTAAAACAGCTTTGCAGTTAACTATTTTGTCAATAACTTCTGATCAAACTATCCTGAATGAATTGTCGAAATTCCATTCATGCAGAAACACTTCTCAACTGTCAATCAAATAGTACTCAGCTTATTTGAGACCACATTTTCTTATAACACAGTAAAGCCACATTTTAAACAAGCTTTAGTCGAACAAGTAGTTGCACTATTTTCCAAACAGTACATATATAGTTGCTAGACTAAGTTTTCCAACTGAGCTCTAAATTAACATAAGACATCCTCTTGTAAACCTATGAATGAGCGCTTGAGATAAATGCCAAATATTTCATCCAATGAAAAAATAGTTGAGACATACCATAAAACACCAGCCTTCAATAAAGCATCCTGCAATTCAGAGGAAACAGAAACATTGGCAATAGTCTGTAGAGCTGCATCAACAGCCGCAGGTACAAGCTCAAACTCAGTGCAGTGCACAATGTCCTGAACTAGTCCAGAAAAATCAAGTATCTCAGCCCTGGCAGCCTCAAATTGACTCAGAACTGCAAATGTTCGCATGATATTTGTAACAATTACGGCAGATGGTTCATTTCCAGGAGTAGTTGGTTGAACAACACATATGCAACGGGAAAGAAGAGTTGCAAGAAGATGTACTCCTCCATCTCTCACGAGCTCTTCACCATTCAATGAAGAAGATGCGCATCTGACCACATTAAAAATCAATAAAATAAAATAAAAGGCAAAGTTACCATGAAGTGCTTAAAATCTATTAGTATAATGGTGAACCTAACAAGAAAGAAAATGGAATTTTTACGTCAGCCAGACAAGCTCTGATGCTGCAACAAGGAGAGGTGCTCTATCAGAAGAAAGAAAATTGTTATCATCCTTATCCACTGTAACAGCACTCAGCAACATGGGATAGCCAGCATATTTGAATGGCTCCAATATGTCTCCATATCTTCTGTATAAAATACATTGTCCCTTCAACAAAAGAAGCAATCTCCAAGGCTGAGGACCTTGCAACCCTTGCATGGTAGCCTAAGATACAGTAACATAAGGAGAATATTTTAGTGAATTAGGAAAGGCATAAATATATTGTTGCATGCAAATGAAATAATATATATATATATATATATATATATTGTAGCAACTGGTATCAATTGATGAAAAATACTGAATATGCTGTTGAATTTATTGAGTAAAAACAGGAATTCCAATGGGGAATTTCCTGGCAGAACCTAAACAAGCCCAAGGGCTGAAAATAAATAAAATAGGATTAAGAAAATTGCCTGGGAAATAATGGATCCCTTGGTCCCCTTTTTTCCTGTCTAAAAACCTGAATAATTTCCCTCAGCCCACGGTTTCCCTCATATAATCGAGAGAGAGAGAGAAAATCCTAGCTAAAACTTTATTCTTTCCTATTTTACTGCAACTAATTGATTTCCTAATTGGCTAAACAAATTCTGTTTAAAATATCAAATCAGATATGATTCTGATTTGAATTCTCTTCTAATCTTATCTTGCCTTTCCTAGAATAATGGAATGGAAGTGGAATGATTCCCTTTTCCTTATTCTTAGGAGCAGAATCAGCTGGGGCCAGGTGGTCCGTAACATATATATATATATATTTGGGTCAAATAAATCAATTGCAATCATGGCTATGAAGATGGACCAAGAAATCAAAATGAAAAGTAATGAGCAGTATGATTTGGCCACCCCAAATCTGTGCTAGCATATCACTACCACATGCCAGACCATTATAAGCCTGCATGCATGCAATCCCCAGATGGTTCACTAAAAAACAAGAACATTATTCCTAATACAAAACATGAGCATATGCAGATGTAAAATAATTCTCCCTATCTGGCTGTTAAGTCAGAGAAGTCAGATATCCATCACCACCTTTACTCACTAAAGCAGTTACATGGTTTTGCGGGCATGATATACTTAGATTTCATTAATTAAGAACTTAAGACAACCAAACAGAACTCTATAACTTTTAAACTCAGATACCATGACTTTAAAGTAAGTAATGTTTGTCCATCCAGGGAATTTCAAAATGAGGACTGTTGTGCTGAAATAATCATGCAATCATAGTGACACATCATTCCAAAGACGCCTGTATATAACATGCAAACTTATGCCTACCTGGAGTCGTTCATAGGCCTTCTGTATGGCTAGAAACTTCTCCCGTCCTTCAGGGTTTTTGTCGGGATGATATTTCATAGCAAGTTTCCGGTATTGTCGCTTTAATTTTTCTTCATCAATATTTTCAATTTGTTTTGACAAGCTAGAAGCTTCACCTGAAATTTCCACAGAACCCTTTTTGTTTACATCATCACTAGATACATCCTCTAAGGATATTTCAAGGATCTTGCAAGCTTCTTCTTCAGAAAGATCCATAGGCTTTCTCGTCAATTCTTCACGCCACATTACAAGTAATGACTGCAGAAACTCTACATGTTCAACAATAGGCCAATTTGGAAAATGAAGCTCATCACATAGATTCCTCAGGTAATAACGGTGACACCACATTTCATCTCTCAGTTCAGGGTATGTAACTGGAGGCATGGGGGCATAGTCATATAAAACATGACAATGCTGTGACAATTTCTGTGGAAAATCACCAAGATGCTGCAAAACCTGATAAGGAAAGGAGCAAGGATTACATTCCATGAACAATATCAAACTGGGAAGTAAAGTAAAACTACTTAACATAAGAATGAAACATATGCAAGAGTTTGGCTTAGAATACCTGACGAATTAGATTTTCAGCCCTCATTTTGTGTGTCCATATTATCTCTGGAGTGTCAGAGTCTGAAACCATTGCCGCAGAAAATGCTGCTGGACCACTACGCTCCAGTACATACAACAAAGATTCAGGGAGAAGTCCACCGAGAACACTTCGTTTTGCCAAAGGCAATGAAGTCGAAACTGCAGCCTCTTCACCACCATGGAAGGCTTGGTGGACATGGGTTACAGCAAAGAGTTGCCCAATTGAAAGTAGATTAGATCCAGGATAAGCCAGTGCAAAATAAAATGCACCAGTGCTGTACAGACGTATCATGGCCTTGGGATTTCGGGTAACAATGGCCTTCAACAATGCAGCAGCTGCCTCAACAATACTTGGTTCCCCAGAAAGAATGGCCTGTGCAATATGTGGAAGGCATCGGGGACTTGACAAGATTCGTTTTACTCTAGGAGTTGGAGTAACAATCTCTCCAGCATCATCTAAATCTGAATGTGCAGATACCATGCTGTGCAATATCGACAAAGCAGCATCCCCAACCTAAAAAGAAAATCCATTTTTCAGAAGGGTACCAGGAAAATATAATGAAAAAATACGAGAGACAAAATACGTGTTCTGATACAAATAAACACTTGTAAGCTAGCGCTTGATACTAATTTTAGGAGAATATAACAATCTTCTTTCACCTTCTAACATGCCTGAACTGATGGTTATCAATAAACAGCATGACAATAGAAACACCTAAACTTTATAAAAAATAAAATAAAAAATAGAAACACCTAAGCATGTGTTGCCTCTCTCATTAGATTTTAGGTACCATGAAAAAATCAAATCATTGAGAAAATAAGTACAGCTTTAAGCCCGTAAAAAAATGATCACAAAAAAGTCAACAAGCAGTCATCCAATATAATGGATGGAAAAAAATTAAGCTAAATAAAATAAGGATATTACAGTAACCTCCCTTGAGGTATATCAATATTACACTTACCCCCCTTCTTGTTTACAAGATTACACTTACCTCCCTTGTATCCAAATTATTTTTAAGATTCCATAAATAACCCTTACAAAAAAAAAAATGAAGAAGCATAACCCCAATCATCTCCATAACTCACCCCACCCCAACCAACTAGCACCACACTCCTCCAATTTCATTTGTAGAAACTTTTCAAAGCAACAACAATAATAGCCATCAATTTCTTTTTCTTTCCTCTTTCCCTTTCAATGGAATAGCAAAAAATAATTGACGGTGGCAATTATTACCATACTAAAAGTCACTTGATAACAAATGAAAAATGCGGGCATTATGCTAAACGCAGAGGGGTTAGGGGGGTGTTGGGGGATGGTGCTGTGAGGGGGTAGCAACCGTTGTTGGGGATAAGGGGATGGCAACAAAGCAGTGGTTGTGGTAGGTAAAGGGACGGTGGAGGTGGGGATGAGAGTTTTTTTTGAGAGAGAAAATGGAGGTAGTGGAAGAGAGAAAAGGAAATGGCAATAATTTCAAAATACGATAGATTATTAAGGGTAAATTAATCATTTCATGTGTTTTGAAATTTAAAATTTAAGATTAAGGGAGGTAAGTGTAATAAGTTTACATAAAGTAAGGGAGGTATGTGTTAATTTGCAAACTAGAGGGGAGGTCAGTGTAATATTAAAGAACCTCAGCCGAGGTCAATGTAATTATCCCAATAAAAAGCACAAAAGTAAATGATATTTGTAAGAATATCAACATTATCTTCCACCCGCCAACATGACTCTACCTGAGGTGGGGTAAGGACAGGAACTCTAAGGGCAAGCGCCCAACGAAGCTCGCGAATATCACGCAACTTCTTCCAATCTAGCATCCCAGAAGCCCAACACCTTGTTGTCCAATCAATGGCCTTCTTCGACCATAACCTTCTAATAGCATCTTTTTCCACAGGTCCAATTTGAGCACCTTCTTTGTCAATGTACAACCATTCCTTGAGTGGTTCCATGAAAGCACTAGCAGCAATCAAATTTGATTGCAAAGGAATAGCTGTCCTCTCGGAAGCTTCGTGGACAACTGTAAGAAGATCAACAGCTAACACACAACCTCCAACTAGAACACAAGCCTCTACATTTGATAAATCCTTCATCAATGCCTGAAATTGAGTTAAATAAGGTTTATTTGAGACAAAAAAGCTTGTGAAATGTAAGGTAAAATCACTAAAATTTCATGTCATTCATGCTAAACACTAAATCCTTTTCAACAATGAATGTCAAAACTTAGAACAATGTATTATTCTTTTGACCCAAAAACCTGCCAAAGCATTTGTACTAAAAAGATAAAAGCACAAAACAAATATTAGAATGAATTTCAACCAGAAGTATGATGCAATGCAAAAGCAAATTAATCCTTCCACCTCTCACACAAAAGTAAATTCATGTTACACACACCTTCAAAAGTAAAAGAAGCCGGTGCCTCAAAGCTCTGTCATCCGTCCTATCCAGGAGAACAGTAGTGTGAGCTGTTCCTGCAAAAGGACCTATGGTCTTGTAGTGCTGCTCATATACAATAGCCATTGCCCTTGCACAAAGCTCTCTCACCGATGACCCACCACCTCCACCAAAACCATCTAATCTACCCATGTCACACCAATCATCTGATGCACCTAATTCGTCCGGAACAGCACCATCCACAGTAAGCCCTGTGTCTGCATCACATAAAAATCGATGGTACAGAGCTCTAAAGAAAGCAACTGGATCACGCAATGGGAAGTCTTGTGCCCTGCTAGCACTGCCACTCTCAAGGAGTAGACGCAGATAATACTGGCCCACACAAACTTCTTTTGACAGGCTTGAATAACGCACCGAAAATTCAACATAGTTCCAAGATATTTGAGGTACATTCTCAACTCCTGTTACCATTTCTAAGGTAGCACCCCCTGGAACAATATCTTCAGTACGTTCTTTCTCAACATCTAGTTTATGAACTTCAGCTTGCAACGATTCTCTCAGCTCTTGCCTGGTACGCTCATTCCAAATCAAATCAGCACGATTGTGATCAAGACCAAAAGCTCGCCAAAATTCAGGCCAATTACATAGAAGCCGACCAGATCCTACAGGGGTGTTCTCCACCACTACTTGAGCAGGAGCAGGAATGCCTGCATTCTGCAAACCAACTGCACTGTTGTCAGGATCAACTGAATTTGAAAAATCAGATGCCGGTGCTTCATTTGAATTTGCTGATGGAGAAATAGCTGGAGCCACTAAAGTTGAATACCCATTTTGTGAATCTGCTGTAGAAGATCCATTGGTCAAATTTTCACTAGTATGAACAGCAGAAGATTGAATATTTGAAGCCTGGCCAGAGCTTGGCTCTTGAGCAGTTCTATGGTAGTTGTCTGAACCTCTAACAACAGCACCCCCTGTCTGCCTACCCAAATCAGAAACATCAAAATTATTACCTGAAGGGAAGGGCTGTTCTTGAGAGGTTAATCCTCTCCCCATACGACCTTTCCTCTGCTGAAGTAAACGTCTTTTTCTTTTCCCAATTGATGACTCCTCTATATTTGCTTCTTCGGCAAGAACTCCATCAGAACGTGTGTGCAAATAAGCAACAAGGCCAGGAGGAAGAATTCGAGACAATAGCTCAAGAGCTGGTTGATAGGAATCTGCCCAAAGAGCAACAAGTTGTCGACTAACTTCACGGCGCTCGCCAACAGGAAGGAAAAAGGCATGCAACAAATGCCTCAGCAAAGCACCATCACGCAGAGAAGCATCTCGCATGGACTCAGCAGCAATAGCATCTTCTTCCGCAATTGATCGCATAATCACAGCTACTGTTTCTCTAACACTTTCAGCAGGATGACCAAATAGTGAAAATAAGCGACGCTTCAACCCAGCAACTTGGCGCAACAACTCAACAAACACAGTATACTGAGTAGTCTCCCCGTGTGGATCACAAATCATAGCCTCAAGCACTTCAACCACAGCCATTGACAATAAAGGTGATACTGACATAGGCTTCAATCTGTTGACAAGAATAATGACATAACTATGATTAGCAAACAATACTGACTTTGTATGCATAATTGTGGCATGCCACTCTCCTTTAGAATCTGTCATGTTGGCATCACCAGGTCCACCACCAATGAGTACAGCAACAAGCCCAGCGGCCTCAGAAGCCACGCCCTCTGAGCCATTTCTGAGTAAACCCATTATCCTTCCAACTGCTGCTGGGAAAGACATCACATGTGATGCTGCGCTTCTTGATGCAAGCAGTCTACGTAAACATGCAATAAAACCCATCACAGTTGCAGCAGCTTTCGGTGAAGGGGGTGGCAAAGGAGGAGATTCTGGAGGAAGATTTGGGGCAGCCGGAAGCATAGTAATCAAGGCCATCAAGGTAACCTCTGGCACTTCCATGTTTGGAGGCACCCCACTATATGGTATACAGGCATTGAACTCCCTTATTCTACGCCATAGTTTAGCTCTTGATCCAGGAATTGAACCACCTTCAGCAACAGCATCCTTGGCAGCTGCTGCTAAATGTTTCAAATGCATAGATGCACTTTCGGCATCAGCAACAGGCTTTTGTTGACCATATTGCAAATAAACTCTTCCACAGGGTGGATCAATCCGGTGACCAGGCATTGTCAACCTTGGCAATACAGGTATGGCACATTGACCCTGTACAAAGACAACACCAGAAGTCAAACAAGCACTTGGACTCTGCAATCTGCAGTGATCAATTTTTCATTTGGACAACAATACCACGTGACATATTTCCTCCAGTTCAGGAACAAGTTTAACATTAATATTAAAATGTATAAACCTTCGTACTTCCATATATGCATACAATTTAGGACAATCCTTAACCAAGATGAGATACATCTACTTACTTCATTTTGCAATGCATCGCGAACTGCAGCAAGTAAGCTATCACGAGACGTGCTTGCATAAACCTACAGTCCATGCCAAATGCATGAGATATGTCATAGCATAAAAAATCACGACTAGAGTAGCATAAAAACTGCTTACGTGGATGGGGCATCCATCACTGAATTCAATTGCAAACATCTGGGGCTCTTCAGCAAACCGAACAAGAGCACTTACTGAAGATAAAGGACGAACAGTAACAGCCTGCACACATCTAGTGAAAATTCTCAATATTTGACATACCCCTATAAGCAAAAATAAGCTTGCATAGAAATATGTGTGTTAATATAAATTGGTTAAGCCAGATACACATAAAGACTACATAAAACCATTGATATACACATAATTGCACATTATATTCTAGTAGCTTAACTGTTCAAGATTTATGTATTTTCCTCACAGTCTGTTTTTCCTCATAGACAGTGATGTTGTTTGCTTATAATAACTAGTTAAATGTGTAGGATTAGAAAAATCTGCAAAATCAGTGGTCAACAATTCCAAAGATCTATTAATGCACATCGAATGTATGTTAAATTAGCAAAGCTGATACTGAAATTGTGTCATTCTAGATTTATTCAGAGCTACATTTCAGAAAATAGTTGTCTATGTTAATACTTAATTTCTTGTGCGACCTTTACAGATGCACCAACCAGCATGTTTGCAATACTTATATTTTTAAACCATTTGCACCTGTTTCACCTAATCACTGATTGACTTAACAAATACGTCACTTACTTCGTAATTCTCAGGACGCCTTTCCACAAGTGAAACCTTAGTAAGAATGAGCTGACGAAATACGGCATCACCATGCTCACCTAGTCCTCCTTTTGGGCCAACTCCTAAGCTCAACCCTGGAACATTCAGAGTTCCATGGGCAGCAGAACGCAACCTAGTTACAGACCAACCCCCCAATGGGGTATCTTCTGCTCCAACTGCCTCTTTTGCTGCATTGAAATTATTTGTTTAAGGTTACAAAAGAAATTCAAGGCAGGTATATAACAAATTTGAATGTCGAAGGAACATTAAAAATGTTATAGCTAGATACCTCTTTGTTTTATATACTCAGAGATTGTGAGAGTTTGGGAATTCTCCACAGACAAGGACAGCCCAACAGTGGATTTAGCAGTTTTCGTCTGCAATAAAATTTACACACTGTTATTATTGTCGATATTAAATCATGAACATTACCCAGTTATCTGGAAAGTTGTTAAACCATTGTCGCAAACGCAGCATTATTTCAGTGCTGAATGGCGACATAATTTAAGATGCCAATTGCTAGAAGAATAACTTTTTAGGCTTAAAGAGAGCCATCCATACCAAATTCGAGATAATAGCTGATGTAGAGCACCCAGATGCAGCTTGGAAAGCTTTAGATTTTCTTCCATATAAGGGGCAAAGAACAAACCCACTACCATGGTCAACATTTTTCTTTCCGAAAGTATCAGAGAGAAGAATAATTGCAGGGGAATCCATGTCTCTAAAATCCAAGCACCAGCGAAGGTCACCGGATTGTGTATCAATAAGTTCAACACCGGCATAGGTTACCTTCAGTTTCTGCAGAGTCACCAATCATACAGGATAATTAGTTTAACAACTCACCAAGCTTTCTTTTCTTCTTTTAACTTTTTCCCTTCTGTTATAAGCAAAAGCTCATCACACGCTATATCAAGAAAAACAACTACAAAAAAAAGTTCTTTTTAAAAAAGCATCACCACATCATCCTAACCCACATAATTCTAACAACATCTGGAATCCTTTCAACATAAAATACTGAAATTGTTATCCTCGCTTCATTGTTATGGGACAAAAGAACTACGCAAATGCACATACTCAAACTTCATCATAAGTTCATAACCAACAATTTTGCAAAAAAGAATGCATGCCGATTAATAGCAATACTATCATACACCCTCAACCATCCCAATATAATCACAAATCCCACAATTAAGACACAGTCATGTCCACTCTGCTTCCCTCTTTTCCATACCAGAACCAAGCTCAAATATACCCTCCCCACCTACAATTCATCTACCGAGATAAAAATTACCCAACCCGAACTGATCACAGCTAAAGTAGCAAACAAACAGAGCAGGGTAATTAACTTACAAAAGGAACCCACTGAGAGGCCCGTCGCCGAAGATGCAGCACCGGGAACTCAGCCACGGGCGCCAACCTGTTCCACCTTATCCGATGAAGCTCCGTCAAAATGCTGGCCCTGTACCTCGACGAGAACTTTATGGGCTTGAATTTCCCCCTCCCATCCGTCCTCACGCTCACGCTGAACTCGCTAGAGTTATCGTCGCGGCCCAGGACCGGCGCAGCGCTCTCGAAATCGGTGGCCACCTCGTAGGAGTTCGTAACGGAGAGCGTGGTGGGTTCGAGGGTGACGATGGCGACGCTGGAAATGCACAGTATCCGCTTGTATCGGCCGCGCCAGGAGTGCTTCACGACCATGTAGCGGGCCAGGTATTCAGGCTCCTCCAGCGGCGGAGGCGCGACGGGGCGGGATGCAGCGGAGGAATTGCCGGAGGATTCCATCACCGGCGGCGGCGCGAGTTGCACGGGGCGGTTGAGATCGGAGGCGTAGCGGCTCACGGACTCTACCTGGGGGAGATAGGCGAGGGTGGGGACACGTGGCGCATTCTGGAAGCGAAGGAAGAACCAGAATCCTTGCGATGATGATGATGATGATGCCGCCGCCGCCTCCGCCGGGGTTCGGTGAGGCCGGGACTGATTCGCCCCCAGTTCGAAGTCTTAATAGAAAGAGTTAATCAACGAATTGCATTCAATTCGTCGTTTCGAGATCGCCGAATAAAAACCCTAGCGACAGCGATTCGTTCACCCAATGCGAGATTCCGATTCGAGATTTGGGGTGGGGGAAAGGGAACGGGGATTGATGATGCGTGGGAATCAGAGAAGAATCTGCTGCATGTGGAAAATCTAAATCGGAGGTGGAGTTGCAGAAATGGAGAGAGAGAGAAGGAGTTAGCAAGCAGCAGGGGAGCGATGATCAAACGCACCGTATGTGTCTGATTGGGATGACGTGGCCTGTTATTTGTGTGAATTTATCTCAATGTGAAAATACACTAATCAGAGAATTGTTGTATCATAATAGTGATGACGAAGAGTATTTATCTCCTGATGATGATGATTTCAGTATGGATTCAAAAGATGAAGTCGATGCATTTGTTAATGTGCACCAAGTTTATCCAATTCGCTTCGTTAGTAACAATGACCCTTCAATTGATATTTTTGCTAACAATGTTCATCCAGTTAATGTTATTCCTGAAAAATGCATTTAAAGCTTCTTGTCCTCAATTTTCATAAATTAATTGAGATACATTTGCTGAGACCATTGGATTTGTTGAGTATGACACTTGGAGTTCACAAGAAGAATTGTTTGTTAGATTGCAATTTCCAACAAACGATGCTATGAAGTTAGCTTTAGATCATTATTCAATCAGAAGATATCGAGATTATTAGGTTGAATTGTCTGATACACAAAGGCTAACTGCTAGGTGTTCTTAATTTGGGACTTCTTGCAATAGGAGAGTTCTGTAAGAGGTGTAATAAATGAAAATTTTCTTAATATAATGGATCACACACTTGTGTAAACATCTCTATGACACAAGATCATAAGAAGTTGCGATATGTTTTGGTCCAAAGGTATATACAGAGCATGGTTAGAACACAACCTAATATTGAGATATGCGTGCTACTTGAGAGGATTAAAAGTATATTTGGTTATAATTTGTCATATCGAAAAGCTTGGTTGGCGAAGCAAAGAACATCTATTGAGATTTTTTGTGATTGAGAGGAATCTTATGAGAGATTGCCTAGATGGTTAGAGGCCATGAAACATTTCATGTTGTGATTGGTCGAACTCATGATGATCACTTGGTGGATCGATGTGAAGAATTACTAGGTGCATGTCCACCAGTGCAGAGTACGTATTTTGGATCACGTATTCGGTTGTCATGGCTAGCTAAGTTACTTAATAATGAGCCTAATGACAATGCTGACGATGTTTTGGTCCAGCAGTATGCACGAGCATACTTGCTTCATTTCATTGGAGACATATTGTTTCCAGACCATTCAAGGTCATGGGCATATTCTATGTTCCTCCCACTTTTAGAGGACTTCGCCAATGCTAGAACATATAGTTGGGGATTTGCAGCCTTAGCTTTTATGTATAGGGAGCTTTGGAAGGCTACTGATTATGATCACCATGACATTGGAGGCCCTTGCACTATTCTTCAATATTGGATTTGGCATAGATTTCCTCGTCTTGCCCCTGCACTTGCTGACCCTGCTGACGAAGCAACTTGGAATCAATATCTACCTAATCGTGCACACTTTCATCCATTGGGATTTAAGTGTTATTTATTTGTTTGTGTATTCTTTTCGAATTGCACATTCAATGTGAATTTTATGATTTACTAATGTGTTTTCAATTTAAATTTGAATTAGGTGGAACGCCCATAAAGTTTTATCAGATTCTCCATTGCACTTCTTCAAGTATTATCGTCATTTTTTAGATAACTTGAAGAAAAATGAGATAATTATATAAATATTTGTATTTTTATTATTCCACTTTTGATTATAATGTTTTTACTAACTTTGTTTACTTCTTCTTAGATTGTATGGCAGCTATACACTGAAGAAATATTGGCAGAACTTCCCGACTTTTGCATGGCAGGAGAAGACATTAGGCGAGCAGTGGTCCCTTTGAATGCTTTTTCATCGTTGAGTCGCACCAACTTGATAGAGTTATGCGTTAGTTTGGTATGGATCAACCTATTCTAGGGAGGCCACATTAGCCGGATCATTTGCTTAACATCACCCTTGCTAGAAAGATAGACCAATATTGACCAGATATGCATAGGCAATATATTGCCTATTAGGATGATTGTCGGCTGCGAATTGTTAACCAGAGACCATTGCCTACGTTTCTCACTACACGTTTAGAATACATGCCATGGTATAAAAAGAATAACTCGACGTTGGATCGGTCGCACTTCGGCGACTCTAGGAGTTGTAGTAAGTTCTATGTCAATAATTTTTTGAAAAAGATTTATTTTGTATTATTGATGATAATTATTGGTATTTCAACTTGTTAGGCTGACATTACGGAACAACATCTTTGGTCTGTTGATCCTCACTCTGCATTTAACATGAACAAGCTTCAAACATCAGTTGAAGCTATCCTATTTGCATTACACGAGCACGATGAAGTTTCAAGGGAACAACTTCAGTTAGCTCCTTCTTCTATGACTAACATTCCATCGCCCCCTGATGACGATAACCAAGGCTTAAGGACACGTCGTAAAAGAATAACTAGATTAGCAGATGGACGAAGATAAGTTCATAATACTGAAACATCTGAGTCTTCAAGCCACCAAAATACTCAGCACCTACCATCTCACCCATAAGTTGCTTTGTATCCTCCACCACCAAATTACTATCCATCACCATATCATTATGGATATTCATATCCTCCATACCCTTACCCACCACCATCATACCCTTAACCATCACCACGACCACCACCACATTCTTACCCATTATCAGCGTATCCTTACTCGCCCCCATATACTTATCCATCACAGGCTAGCTGTCACACCCTAGCTGGCTAGCCTACACTTAAGTCACAAACTTGCTGGCTGAGTTGTCATCTACTTTGGTGGGGAAAATACTTAGTCCCGTTTATGCATTAAAATATTAGTACCCAAATTATGGACCGATTTAAAACTTTCATTGTACGTTACATAAAGGAAAATTAGGAGCCTTGTCGCGTTAGAGCATACATTGCGAGCGGAACATAGCATGTTTAACTAATAGAAAAGAGATATAGTCAACATATATTGAAATAACAACCATTGGTCCATCATACATCCATAGGCTAGTACATAGGTCCTAGTATAATTAATAAGTACAAGCAGCACATAGAAGTGCACATAAACATATACAATCTACTAGTTAATAGTCTAATCTTCTGCTCTTCCTCCTTGGTATGCTTCCTCATCATGCAGTCCCTCTCCTTGTTCGTCATCACAACCTAGAGTCATGGATGAGTGGGGTGAGAACATAGCGCTCTCAGTGGGAAACCTTAGGGATTAGGGGATTTCTTATTCTCATTCACGCTTCAGGCCGCTCAGGGATTTCTAGGTGTCACAATTATACTATGTCCCTACCAATTATTAAAATCCATACTAAGCCTAAGCAGCTTTATCTAATTTACTAGGTGACTGGGGAAACCTATTCTTCATTTACTACGTCATCTGTTCTCTACCTTACTTCCTAAGTCACATACTTCACATAATAAGTTTCACTTATAACCGTGCCCATTTTAATTATAAGCTTCTTCGCACATCCACTTATGTACAGTTGTATATCACTTAGAGCACATACTCAAGCTCAACCCCCCCCCGTAACGGTGGCCTAACCTCCACAAGCTTCATTTTGTCTTAGTATCATGAGGACCAGACGGCGCTTAACCTGAGTGGCTTAATTCCCACGAAATATCATCACTCACGATAGGAGAATCCATCCTTATGCTAGGGATGGCGAGGGGATCCTACCCCGTCCTTATGCTAGGGACGAGATAATCCCAAGGTTCAGCTTGCCTTTCCTGTCGGCTCCCCGACAGGTTGGAAAAGATTGGTTTCCTTTAACATCATTATCCTTCATTTCCTTTTAGGGACTTAGTGACGTCACCCCCTAGGGTTCCTTTTTCCTTTCCTTTCATTAATCCATTTCATGACACATAATCATATAAGTCATACATCAATACATTCCATTCCAGTCAACAGTTCCTGTATCCAGTCTGTATACCCTAGATATGAATCATCATTTCTTAGCAATTAACATACTTAGTAAAATTAGCAGATCCAGGGACAATTGCAAGCAGTGTAAAAGTTGTGTTTAAGGCAAGTTTCAGGTTCAAAAAATGACAAGTTTCGAGATAGAGAGTCTGAACTTCAGTCAGGCCGCTCAGCGCCCAGCTTAGACCGCTTAGCGCCACGACCGCTCAGCGAGCCGTTCAGCGCTCCGCTCAACGTGCCGCTCAACGCGCCGCTCAGCGTTACCTGACGAATTTCAGCCCTCAGTTTATGCAATTTTCCATGTTCTGCAAGGTTTCTCAAAATCAATCTTTAAAGCATTTCTTCCATCATTTATTATCCATTTCTAACAACAATAAACATACTTTCATGTTCCCAAAATTATTTCCATCATAAATCTCATATTTTCTATCAATTACTTCATAAATCACATAAAGCATGTAAAACCCACATATTCACATAGATTCCATGGAAATTCATCAAAGAGGACATATAGCAAGAACCTAGCATACTCCAGCATAACATAGCACATAAATATCATCTAGCATCTTAGACCACATAGACAGTGGTTATGTCAGATTTACCCATTTTTCCCGGTCTCAGTGTTTCCTGCGAACGTCTAACTTGCTATGATGCCTCCTAAATCCTCTTGGGATGAGTTTCTTCAAGCTTTCTCTAGGGATTTTGAGGGCATTTTGTGGGTTAAGGTCAAGGGATTTCTGAAGAATCTGGACTGGGTGTGATGTAGAAAGTCTCTAGGTTCTAGGTTTGACAGAATAATGGTTGATTGTGAAATTGGACAGAGCTTTGACAAGGTTTTCTATTTTTTCCACCCATTTTTGGTTTTAGGGGTTATTTATAGCCTTGGGGCTGAATTCCTCTTTCCAATTTTGCCCTTGGCCTAAATTACCTAAATGCCCCTTGCTTATGTCATCCATGACATCACTAATGGTGACTAACCCCCATGAGTCATCCTTTGACTTCTTGACCGGCCACTTGGCCTCTTTGTGGCCGCGTATGGCCTTTGTGTCTTGGCCACTTGTGTGACTGAGAATTAAAAGTCTCCGACAGATCACTTTTGATCTGGTTTTATTGTTTCCGGTCCCAATACTTCGCATATGGCTGTTCTAAAAATATTCTGATCACATCCTTGTGATCCCCTAATTTTTCCAAGTAAGGCTCTAGGTTCATTTAAGGTGTTTGGGAATTCTCGTCTGTAGCCGTACCTTTTACGGATACTTTAGACGCGTGGTTGCAATCAGACGGCTGAAAGGGTTTGTTCTAGTGTCTGCAGAATTTCGAGAAAACGTACAAAAATATTTCTACTGACAAATTTTAAATCTTAAGGGTCCATGATTCTAATGGTTCAACTGTAAATGAAAATGTCTAAACAATTAGCTAGCGAAATTCCGCTAAAGAGAAAGCGGAATGTTACACTAGCACGTCAGCTGACCCTCATCCTAGACCGCCATGCTCTGATACTTAGCACTAGTGACTTTGTTAGCATTAATTTAATTTGATTTTTTTGTTGGCTTTGTTAACTTTGTTATATTTAATTCAGTTATTTTAATTTTATGTAATGTACTTTTAACTTATGTATTTTTATTATATGTAATTCTATATAAATGTGTAACTCTTGTTAACGTAAATGTTATATCACCTACATGGCATTTTCCTAGTTTATGTTATGTCATCTCCAACCAATGTGGGTGCTCGAAGGTGACACTTATAACCATAGTCTAATCACCTAATTAAGGGTTTATTATCATAATCAATATTATAAGTGACAAAAGATTACCATTTTGCTCCTAGACTTAATAGAAACTTTTAAACTAGTCTAGTTAAGGCTTAATCACATAATTAGAAACCTTAATCAACTTAGAATCCTTTATTAGCTTGTAGAAAATCATCATTGTCATCATTTATGCACATCAAACAAAGAATGACCAAGAAGCTTTGGCACTGCCACTACCAAAGCCATTAATCCCTTGTCCATGTACTATTTCATTATCTTTTTTATTTTCATACAAATAACCCATTTTCTATGTTGGTGTTACTACTAGTAACTAGTTGGAGGTTCAAGTGATCACCTTCCTGGAGTTGAAAGAAACACACAAAAACAAGCAAACACACAAAAACTCGAGGTTTAGTCCTAAGATAAAAATAGTGATCCCAATCCAAAACTCATATAAGATAATCTTAGAGCAACAAACAGCCTACCAAACAAGGCAAGGGAACTAGTCCAACAGACTGAGACCAAACTTCTTCATGGGAGAGAGGAAACTACACGACACGTAACCCACAAGTTGGGGTGGCATAGGCTGGAAACCATGGCTAGTTCAGTCTAGGATGAGCATCTTGGTAGATTAAGGCTGACAAAGACAAGGCATGTCTCAACATCCAATCATTATACAAGTTTCCTTCCAATGTTGTTCTTGCCACGTGGTGGGCTACCTGGTTAGCATCATGCGGAGCCCATAGTAACTCGTTTTTAGGGATTTCTTGTCAAAGAGACTTTATGTCTTCAACAACTGCATTAATGTCCCATTGAATTTTTGAACCCCAATGGGGTTTAACTACCTCAAGACAATAAGATTCAACCATTATGGCCTCGCATCCACAACTCCTTACAAGGATGATTCCTTCTTAAAGAGCGATAACTTCAATAACATGAATAGAATGGGCAGGGATGCGTTGAAATGAGTCAATTCCCAGTAAATATTTTTCTAAACCTTGAACCAAATATGGGAATAGTACATTTTCATGGTCATATTTCATGTAATGTGAAAAGATTCTACGAACCACATGCCCTCTTAAGGAATTTCAAAACTGACGTGCCGTTTTTTGGGAGGGCCTATATCACCGCCTTGATGCGCACCTATTTACCCGCAAGGTTGAGGAGATTCTCCATTGACCCCTTCATCTTAGCCAACACTCCTTTGTTGATCCAAGAGAGGGCAACATTCTTGGACCTTCTTCATTGCATCGAAATACCAAAGTACATCCCTAGGTTGTCCAAGACTTGGATATTGAGAGCTTGTTGGACACTCTCTTTCCAAAAATGACTTCTAATTTCTCAAAGTCAATTTGTTGTCCTGAGAACTTAGAAAAAGTATTAAGAATGTGCATTAGCTCAAAGCAGTTCCTGTTCTCCGCCTTGAGAAAAAAACATTATATCATTGGAAAAATAAAGATGGGTCAGTTTTGAAGCATTTGAGTTATGGGTGGTTCCAATTAACTTTCCTTCCCCTATGCTTTGATAACAATTTGAGATGATGCATCCATAGCTAGGTTGAAGAGGTAGGGGGAGAGGATCCCTTTGCCTCAATCCGTGCTTTCCCTCCAATTCTGAAAAGGAATTCAATTCACTTTGTATCTATGTTGCACCCCTTAGACACACTTCATGATTTTATCAATCCACCACTGGTTGAAGCCAAAGGCCTTTAGTCAGCCTTCAAAGAAATTCCATTCAATTCAATTGTAGGCATTGCTCATGTCTAATTGTCAATGAAAGCAAGACTTTATTTGCAAATAAAAGGTAAAAGGGAGTTTAAACGTAAAATTACTCGAGGGCAAATTCGACAAACCGGTTGGCGAATATAGTGCACATGTAGCGTCCATGTTGGCGAATTTGGGAGTGATTCGCTAAGCGGGTTTGCGAATTGTATATGGATTCACCTACCGCATTAACAAATATTACGTGGATTCGCTTAGCGGATTGGCGAATCTAACGTGGCCTCGCCACGTGGCCACGAGTGTCATGCTGACCAAAGTAGGTGTATTCCTATAATATGTTTTGAAACAGGGGCATTTTGATAATTTGTTTGAGTAATGGGGACATTATAGTAGAAAACTCTCTTACCGACTTTGACCTTTTTTTTTTTCTGAGTGTTGATTCATTCCATTTGGACAGTGTAAAAAACGATCCAATTGTTGCTTGGAAGATAATTTTTTGGATTTTCTTTTAACGGCGATTTTGTTTGGAAATAATGGGTTGACCAAATTAACCTTGAAAAATGCTTCGATATTTAAAGAGATTTTTGAAAAAATAAAAAATAAAAATAAAGTACTCAGGTAGTCTCCCAAATCTTAAAACATAACCTCTTTTTTTAGGTTGCCTGTCCGGTATCGAAGGACTTAGCCTTGACTAATCCGGGTCGACCCGGGTCGCGCACCTGGCTATGGCGCTTAAAACATGACCTCTGATTGTATCTTAATTGGCACTTTATTTAAAATTTCAAAGATTAACAGGGTAGTCTAATAAAATTTCAAATACTATATTGATACTTTATTTTTTTTTTTTAAGAATCACTTAGGACAGTAACATTTTTTCATGGACTAACTTGAATATTAACTGAAAATAAATTAGCTATTACTTTGAATAAAATAGAAATAGCTATTTCAGAAATTGATGTAATTATTTGTTGGAAAATTCAATCAAGGACATATCTTCTTTTTTTCCGTCGCACCAAAAAACCTATGGATAATTTCCTATTTCTGACACTCCTACGGGCCATGCTTGCTTGCAATAATTCATGTCAGCAATTGATTTTATTACCAATAAAACTCGAGTTTGTAAAGCTTTAAAATAGGAAAAACCAATGTGTTTTTGCAATAATCAATTTGAAAACCTTCAAAGTTGTGAAGAAAACATACTTGCTTAACTGGTTTGGTCTGAAATGGTGATTTTGACTCTAATATTAAATGCTTAAATTGATGATGTTACCATCTGAGTTAGTACAAAAACAAGATGAGCTCTCAATGAAAAAATTAATGTAGTGAATAATAGTAAATCCTATTTAATAGTTCATACAGAGAGTCAAGGCCCTCGTGTTCTATTAAAAAACTGGACAAATTGCCCATAGGCAAATTGAGGCAAACCATTTACAAATAAATACTCATCTTATCTACTTTAACCGTCACTTTCATTAGATTTAAAAATTAATGTACCTCAAATGTAAAAGTGATATAAAATGATCCGGAACAAGTAGACGTTGAAGACATAAAAGTATTGCCCGATGAGTTTCTTTGAAGTCCCTCTAACTGGCTCTAATGAATTTGATTTAGATTATTTTTTTACAATGACATTTTTAAACTGTAGCATTCGCTTTGCGGTATTTCATCATTACAGTGACAAAAAATTGAGATGCCTTCTTTGCAATTGAAAGAAAACAAAAAGCATCGGAAAGATTCTTCGTGACGACCTCCTAATGCCAACTCCACACGACACATTGATGCTAGATCGCTAAGATCCTAACCACGTCATGGGCACTTCATCCCAAATTCCAAACGTCCGATTACATACAACTAATCATTCGGACGACCATCACCCAGAATTATCTGGTCTGGTTTATGGCTATTAACAAACTTTGGCAGAGATGCATTAGATGTGAAAAAGTAAGAAACAAAATGTACTCACCACTTTGCAATCTAGAGCCTGACTGCAAGAACAAATAAAAGAGAATCGGAACAAGACAGTACCAAAATCGAAAGATAGATAAAACATATACTCCTATATCCCCACAAGTAAAAAAAAAAAAAAAAAAAAAAAAAAAAAAACTAACTCAAAGTCAAGTTTTTCTAAAGCCGCTACTACACGAATGTTTATTTCGCATTTGCAAATGGACAAAGCATATGCTCATATATGATAAAGAAAGATAGCAAATGTAAAAAGATCAAAGCAAAAATTAAACATCAGAGAGATTACAAATAGTTTGCCACAGCCTGTTTACCGCACTGGCTGCTGATTGTAGTGTGCCTTCTCTTTTTTCTTGGATGCAGCAAGCTTTGCATTCCTTGCAGCAGCCTCACTGGCAGCAGCTCGTGCAGCAGCATCCATCTCCTTGCTTGATTTTTTCTTCTTCATGGAAGCAACCTTCTTAAGCCGCTCTTTAACATCAGTAGCAGATGCATCATCTGCCTTCTCCAATCCAGCAGTTTCAGAAGTTGTATTTCCAACATCGGGATGGTCTTGTGGTTCTTTCTGCTCCTTTGAAGATTTATCCTTCTTCTTCTTCTTCTTTGCACTTTTGCTTTCCCCAGTAGCATTCTCTTTCTTTTCGAGCTCACCGTTGCGGTCCTCTTCTTTCTTCTCAGCACCTTCATTTTCAAAGTCCAGATAAGAAATTCCAAGCAAGGAAGTTCCAAATAATTATTCATTTTAAGCAGGACTTGCATATGTATGGTGAACAAGTACATGGGTTTGTTCAAGCTTCATACCAATATATATATCAAATAGTTTTCGATAGCATTCCACCATCCAAAATGATTAAATCATAACAAACTTCAAATATTGAGATATTTCATTTGAGAGAACTGAGATATTTAAAATAGTTTTCACATGATTAAAAACATCATATTACCAAGGGAGTCATTCTCTCTCTGTGTGTATCCTAGCTCAGCCAAAACAGCATCAAGCTCTTCAAGGCCTTTCTTCTTCAATTCCTTCTTTGAAAGTTGCCTTTCAGTTTCTTTGGTTGCTTGAGAAGGTTCAGGAGGCTTATTAAGAACAGGCTCAGCTTCTATTGCCACTTCTGAGCTATTTTCATGTTCATCCTCAGCATCATCTTCAACATCATCGAGACCTTCTAACTCACTCTCACTTTCCTGGTTGCAGTTATTCATAAGTCTAACAGTTAGTGGATGTATAATCTAATGATGATTCAATGAGAGAAAATGTTGTGACAGTCCCTATTCCAGGAATCTGTAACAGCTAATTCAAGTCTTAACTCGTAAGTAATTCCAAGGTTGTTGATAAAGCCTGTGGTAACAATTGCTTTGCAATTATTTTACCAAACATTAACTTGCTTAATTGACAAAGAACAATCTTAGCTTTTATCCAAAAAAACAGCGAAATATCTCAGCAATTCAAGACATTTGCTATAATGACCCTATCATTTCTAAGGAAATGAATATGGTTTATAAGTCATTAAGGCAGAACAAGAATCGTCAATGTGTCACGTGCAAGGCCAGTTCAAGAAGATTACAGGCTATATCACAATTCTATGCTAGTTATTCATTGAAATGACACAATAACTACACCAGCAGACAGATGGAAACGTAGATCAGCAAGCCGACAAAGAAACTGCCATTAAATGCATGTAAACCTGATTCCCAATAACAAAACCAATAACATAAAACGGTTAAATTCAACAACATGCCAATGATTGAACAATATTTTCATGAAGCAAGATAACTAAAGAAGATTTGGATAATCGTTATCAACAAACTAGACATACAGAACATTCCCCATTGTATCTTTAGAGCCCTAAGCTTGCACCAATCACGTAAATCATTCAACATCATCTTCATTCTATCTCTCCCAGAGACATAAAGCCATGCAACTATAAACACAACACATAACCAAAAACCACACCAGCACAACCGAAACTCCAAAGTGGCCATTCCCTGTTCAAAACACTTACATCCCCCTTGACCTCTTATAGTAAATAAATAAACTACTCGAGCGGAAGTTAATCCTTATCAATATATACATACATACGATAGTTGATATAGATAGATAGATAGATAGATAGATAGATAGATAGATAGATAGATCCATCATATACGGTCACCCCATCCAAGACTAGAGAATTCACAAGAATATTCCATATTCCTTGCGACCTGTTTCAGGTAATTGGCATGTAGCTGCAACTGTAGACACTAAGTAAAAACAGCCATCAACATAAAAAAAAAAAAAAAACCAAAACCTAATTACATTCAATCTGTCGATTTTCAGAAACAGTAATCCAAGGCCATACATCCACAAAAACAACACACAGACACACACACATATATATATCTATACATATATATATAGAGAGAGGGCACAATAATTTCACCTCTGCGGCAGCCTCGATCACCGGCTCCGATTCAGCCGCGGCGGCATCGGCCGGCGCGCCCCAAACGGACTGAGGAGGAGCATTGGTGGCATAATAGTCGTCATCATCTTCGTCATCGACATCGGCCCAGGACTTCGCCGTCAGCGGCGCCGGCGCCCAGAAAACCTCCTTCTTCTCGGGCTCCTCGGAAGCAGAACCGGAGCCTCTCCCACCCTTGGAGGATCCCTCCTCCTTCTCGGGCTTCTTCTTCTTCTTCTTAAGGCTACCGAGCGCGGCGAAGACGTTGGTGCTGTTTATCACCGGCGCCTCATCTCTCCTGCTCCCTCCTCCCACCATTTCAAATCTCCCAGTTCACAGCAGCAGCAAAGACAGCGACCTCGAAACGACAGGGATTGTTGCGTTTTGTGTCAACCGTAATCCGATTCCCGCAGCGAAATCACGAGGAAGCCGATGCGAGAGAGGGAGAGTGGGAAGTGGTGTGCCAGCGGAGGGGCAAGATCGGGAATAGAGGAAAAATTTGAGCCAGGTGTGATTTCTAGGGTTTCGGTTTTGGGAGGAAGGAGGCGATGGTGGGGGTGAGAAGTTTTTTTAGGGTAGGAAGAATCTGGAAGGGAAGGGGTGAAACGACGCGTTTCGATGAGTGAGGGAAGAGGACAAAGGACAAAGGAAGAATGGCAAAAGGACTGCGGGGTTGAGCTGATCAGAAACGTTGATATGTGGATATATATATATATTTACATATATATGGGATATGATGATGATATGGTGAGGTTTCTATGAATCTATGTCATGTTTCTGAATTTATAGGAGTTGCGGTTTGTTGATGTTCTGAGAGGGTGTTTTATCGGGTGAGGTAAGATCCGGATAGATGTGTTGCTGGGCCTCCACGTTTGTCACACTGTGGGAACTGCGTCTGTTTTTTTTTTTTTTCGTCGATCTGATGTATGTAAACTGCAAGGTTAAAACAAGGAGGGGTAATCATCATGCTTATGTCAAACGAGTAATAATTAGAGGGTTTATTATTGATGATAGCCCTCTTAGCTCATCTTTCTTAATATCCTCCTAGTGATTCAATATCTCAAAATTTTAGAAAGCATTCATTTTTTTTATTTTATTTACTAATTAAAATGATGATTAAAAGGATAAATTAAGAAGCCCTCACACCAGTGCATGACGATTAAATTTTTTATCTTATACTAGTGAAAAACAGTTAATGTTAACATGTAATAATTGTTTTGTAGTTTATAACAATAAAATATTTTCTTTATGAAAAAATGTGATCGTCTTGTGGAAATACAGTATATTATCTTATTAATATATAAATCTTAAAAACAAAGCAGCAGACTCACGCCAAATGTTAGCACCACATTGTTTTCCAGCCCAAATTGTAGAACCTTCAACCCCCAATAGCCACATCAGTTATATGTGTTGAATCCTTTCCTTTGGTCTGCTAGTCTTTATTACTTATTATTATTATTATTATACAATGCAAGAACTCCTTCCTCTGTTGTGACTCACATCAATACAGAGATGTATAGTCAACTCACAAATTGTTTCATAGGTTCCCATAGTCCTCTGCAGAAGCAATTCAAGTTCCCCAATGTCAGCAATTCAACTATTACATTTGCAAGGGCACATCTTCAATTCAATGTTACGTTGAATTCACTGAGTTGTCATAAATGTGGCTTCTACTTGTCCATTTTACCATCATGGTTTCTATTTGAAAGATCTCCCTTTATTTGATAGATGTAGTTTCCTATTTCGATCAATTGAGCCCCTCCTACCAATTAGTACGGAGTCCATTTTTGCATCCCTCACCATTGGGTGATTTACCAAACCATTTATCAAGTACATGTCATTCCCTCACGTTATAATACTTACCTCTGATTTCTCAATTTTTTTTTCCCACGAAGTCTTGCATGCATATTATGGGATGTGTTTGCTGAACTCAAATGCTGCATATCTTTTATCGCCGAGTTGGTAAGGTGGCTGGTACAATTGATTTACTAACCGATGCGGATGCCTCCAAGTTTTCTTGGAATTTCAATGTACGTCGTCCTCCGTATGTGGGAAGTTCCTGACAAGGTTAACACATCTAAAATATATAGAATAGAGTTGATTCTCCATGATGAGCAGGTACATCTGAAATATGAATTTTGCAGATCATGAGGATTTAGTTTTGTTACCTTTTTCCTAAGTGAACTCATGATTATGATTTTTGGCTTTCGCTTTGGAAAAATCATAAATGACTCATGAAAAAATCATGAGTGACTCAAATACCCCATAACTCCTCATAAATATTCCTTTCCCGTTGATTTCCTTTTACTTCCAAAATTCGGTTGACTTATTTTTGTTGCCTCAAAATTTTCCAGATGTTATAGGTGAGGTCTGATGAGCAACAACGATGGTGAGTTGTCTCATCGCATGGTTATACATTTGGAAGATCTCGAGTGAGTCCACTAAATATTTTTTCATTGTCTTAATTTATATATTTGACAAATACACTTGGAATAAAAAATTGTTTTTGTCTATTCCTTTCGTAGCAACAATCGCATTAGGTGCACCTTATTTGGAAATTTGGTTGATAAGCTCCTGCCTCGCATAGACGAAGCGGGTACTGAACCTCTGATCATAGTTTTGCAAATGTTTCGAGTGAAACAATTCATGGGTATAACCGCTATTTTTAATGAATTTTTTCTTCTTTGTCTTTATTTTGTTTTATCAATTAACTAATGAGGATTTCTTCTGATTTCATCATAGAAGACATAACACAGAGGACAAGCCTCATTTATGTGAAGGATGAAATTACAAATGGGACTCTGTGTGTGTAAACAATTGAACAACGTTTTGAACCTGGATAAGATGTTCCTACTCATCTTTTCATGTATATTATGCATCTTCGCTTAGTATTTACATATTTGTTGTTATAATAAGAGTTTATAACGTCTTTGTTGGATAGTTGCAACAATCCTCTCTGTTGATATTGGACCAGACGAGTGGTACTATAGGTCATGCAGGCGGTGCAAAAAAATGTTGACCAAGTTGGCAGTCGATTTTATTGTCACAAATGTAGTAGGTTTGATCCTAACGCCCTGTTGAGGTAATTTTCTTCCTAGATTTGGAAGTAATATGTCATGTCTTAGGTGTCCTTGATATATTTGTCTTTGAATGTTCCATTCTCACTTTAAGGTATCGCCTTCCGATAATTGTAAATGGCGGTACTACTACGATGTCGTTGGTCATGTGGGACAAGAAAGCTTTCAAAATCGTTGGAAGGACTACCACCGAAGTGAAGGCAGAAGTGGTATTTGCCATTATATCAACCTTATTACATACATTACAGTACCAGGAAAAATTGACACCTAGCTTTTGCATCCACTCATTTGTAGGTTAACGAAATTGATGGCCCACCCTAGACTCTATTTTGGACATGAAGCTTATGTTCAAAGTCAATGTGAAGACAACTAACATGAACGATCTAGACAAGGTCTACAATGTTTCAACAATCAACAGATGAGACATTCATTGCTAGCTCAACCATATCGGTGTGTTCAAATACCGAGCTTGTAAGTTCAATATTGTAGACATCCTCAAGTGTTGCATCTAAGGAGGTAGAAGATTTAGAGGGTAGGTCACATTTTCTTTGTTTATCCTGGGTGTGGTGAGTTGTATTACCTCAAATTGCTTTTGAACTTCATTAGGGGTCGAACATGTTATGATGATATTAAAATTGTCGGTGACACCTTATATTCAACCTTTAGAGATGCATGTTATGCTTGTGGGTTGTTGGATGATGACAATGAGTACAACGATGTTGTAGAGGAGGCGAGTCATTGGGGTCAGGTCAGTATCTTCGACAATTGTTTGCGAGTTTTTTGTTTGCAAATTCAATGGTCCGTCCAGAAGTTGTGTGGGAAAATAATTGGAAAATTTTGTCGGATGGTATATTTTATAGACAAAGGACACTACTAATTCGTTAATTAAATGCTAACTTTCTTACAGTTCTTGAAATTGTAGATGAGGTTCTATATCATCTTACTGTATATGAGATTGATAAACTATTATCAAGAAACAATAAGAGCCTCAAAGATTATCCAACCATGCCCACCCCTAACATGTCCATTGTTGGTGATACTAATGAATTTGCGCACAACAAACTTATTTGTGATGAGATGAGGTATGACAGGATCCAGCTTGCTGAGGTACACAAGTCATTGTTCAACGGAGTTACAACTGAGCAGAGAGGGGTGTATGACAAAATTATGGGTGCAATACATGATGCTAATGGCAGTATGTTCTTTCTATATGGTTATGGGGGCACTGGAAAAACTTATGTCTGCAATACCTTAGCAGTTGTTGTAAGATGTAAAGGAGATATTGTACTGATAGTTGCCTCTAGTGGCATTGTTTCACTGCTTCTACCCGGTGGTCGAACAACTCATTCAAGATTTGCTATTCTGGTGAGTTTGGATGAGTTCTCTACTTGTTTATAGCAATCTCGCTAAGCTAATCATCAAGGGAAAACTAATCATTTGGGATGAAGCATCAATGATGAATAAATAGTTTTGAAGCTCTTGATATAATCATGAGAGGTTTACTCAGATTCACAAATCCAAATAGTCTAAATCTACCATTTGGTGGTAAGACAGTTGTTCTTGGAGGAGACTTTAGGCAAATACTTCCAGTAATAAGGAAAGGCAATAAACAAGACATTGTCAATGTAACTATAAATTTATCATATTTATGGAACCATTGCCAAGTTATGATGCTAACCAAAAATACGCGTTTGAAAGGAATAGCATTAGAGATTGAGGTTGAATTACAGCAATTTGCTAAGTGGCTTTTGAAAGTGGGCGATGATAAAATTGGATCATCTATAGATGGGAATGAGGTGGTTAAAATTTCAGATGATATATTAATCCATGAATGGGATGATCCTATTGATGTAATATGAGCAACACCTACAAGGTAGGGCAATCCTTTGCACCTACGTTGCATTTGGTTGATGAGATCAATAACCACATGATTGATCTAAATGCCCATGATGAAACCATTTATCTCAGTTCTGATTCAGCCTCCACGTCTGACTCTAATAATGGATTTTTTCAAACTATACAAACTCTAGAATTCCTAAATACAATTCGTTGCTCTGGAGTTCCAAATCATAAGCTAAAGCTGAAAGTTGGGCACTTATCATGTTGCTACGGAATATAAATCATTCAGCTGACTTATGCAATGACACAAGATTAGTTATTACTAGACTTCGTCTACATGTTCTTGAACCTAAGGTCATTACAGGCAACAATATTAGTCAAAAGTCTACATTGCGGGTATGACACTGACTCCATCAGATACCAAGTTACCATTCACATTTCAGCGAAGACATTTTCCTATCATGATTTCTTATAGTATGACTATTAATAAAAGTCAGGGTCAATCCCTATCAAATGTTAACCTACTATTGAAGAAACAAGTTTTTACACATTGGTAGTTATATGTTGCACTTTCAAGAGTAACAAATAGGAAATGTTTAAAAATCTTAATTTGTCATAATGACAATGACAATAGTGGTGAGACTACTAATGTTGTGTATAGAGAAATATTTCGTAATGTGTGTACACTCAATTTTACGTACTCTGCATAACCAATTTATGTATCCATTATGTGCGGATTAAGCAATTGTTCTTATCTCAATATTTTTTTATATTTTTTTTCCTTTTGTTGCCCTAATCACATTTTTCTTGCAATTATTTTTGTTTTAAGTAGATTAACCCGCACAATGTGCGAGTTTGGATTGTTATTTGAAAAACTTGAAATGTGAGCAAAGAAGTTAAAACTTCCCTGAACTTTTCTATAATAGTGAGATAAATTATTTAACATTAAGTATTATATCAAATAATTAGTACATGACCAAATTCTTTTTACAATTTAAAGTGTTAAAACTAAATTAATGTCAATTCTCTTGGGACCAAGCTGATTTCAAAATGAAAATATGGAAATTAAAAAATATATTTCCTATATAAAAAAAAAGTGGCGCAATATTTATCGAGTTTGACTTAGATATTCTCTTAGTTTCCATACCGTGCTCAATCTCCCCATGGCTATTCCAACTCATTAATCATAATTAGAGAGCTTCAAATCTGCTTCGTTTGGCAAGCATGGTGTGCTCAAATGGCATGGTCAGCTAATATTCTCTTAAATTCCAAGAGGGACTGAATGTGACCATGGGTACTTCAACCCAAATTCCAAACATCTGATCATGTAATGTAACTACATTTGATCCCTCGGATGACCATCACCCAGAATTAGATGGTTATGATTAGTAACAGATATCCACCTATATGCACAAACAGATGGGGAAAAGAGATTCTAAATTCTTGATTCAAAATCAAAACTGCCCAATCTAGAGTAGAAACGAAACTTGGCAATATCGAGAAAAAGATGATATATTCCCTATTTTCACCCATATAAAATTATATAGTTACTCAGTCAACTTATCTAAAGCCGCTACCAATGTTTATTTTTCATTTGCAAATGCTCATATATGATAAAGAGAAAAAAAACAAAGAACAGATACAAATACTTTGCCAGCCTTTTTAGCGCATTGGCTGCTGATTATAGTGCGACTTTTCCTTTTTCTTGGCTGCAGCGAGCCTGGCATTCCTTGCAGCAGCCTCACTAGCAGCGGCGCGAGCAGCAGCATCCATCTCCTTGCTTGATTTTTTCTTCTTCATAGAGACAACTTTCTTAAGCCGATCTTTAACATCATTGGCAGGCACATCAGTGACAGGCACATTCTCGGCCTTCTCCGTTCCTGCAGACTCAGTTGTTGTCTTTCCATTGTCCACAGCATCAGGTTGTCCTTGTGATTCTTTCTGCTCCTTTGAAGATTTGTCCTTCTTCTTCTTCTTTCTTGAAGTTTTGCTTTCCCCAGAAGCATTCTCCTTCTTTTCCACCTCAACATTATGATCCTCTACTTTCTTCTCAGCAACTGAATTTTCAAAGGCCAACAAAAAAAAAATTCAAGTAAGGAAGTTCTAAACAATCAGTCATCTTAGCAGGACATGCACATGTATTGGTGAATGTGTACATGTGTTTGTTCAAGCTTGGAATTAATAAACTAGATGTCAAATAATTTGCGATAGCATTCTAGCATCCAAAATGGTTAAATCAATAACAAATTCCTCTCAGTTAGATCCTTCATTTGAGAGAACTTATATTTAAATTACTTTTCACACATAATCAAAGGCATTATACCATGGGAGTCATCCTTGCCACTGGTTTCTTTTTGTGTGCATCCTAGCTCAGCCAAAACAGCTTCAAGCTCTTCAAGTTCTTTTTTCTTCAATTCCTTCTTTGAAAGTTGCCTTTCTGTATCCTTGGTAGCCGGGGTGGGTTCAGGAGGTTTCTTAAGAACAGGCTCAGCTTCTGCTGGCACTTCTAACTCATTGCCATGTTCATCCTCACCGTCATCTTCAGCATCATCAAGACCTTCTAACTCACTTTCGCTTTCCTGGTTTCAAATATTCAGATGTCTAGCAGTTAGTCAATGTGTAGACCAATGATACTGCAATAGAACAATAATAGCCATCTTTGCTAGAAAGCACGAGTTCAGTTCATTTGTCATTAGTGCAGAAAACATAGAACCTTCAACATGTCCAGCTATTCTGGCTTCTTTTCCTACATAATCAATACGTTACATGCAGGGCCAGCACATGATTACAGGTTACACTACGTCTTGTATGCTAATCATTATGGTGACGACAGAAAAACAATTTAACTATACAATATTAGACACGTGTAAAAATGAGCATGTAAACCACATTCCAAATCATTAAAACAGATTAATGAACTAGCAAACCAACAAACACAAGGTAGTGAAATGCATGTAAACCAGATTCAGAATTGTTAAAACGAATAAATGACAACTCGAAAAGGATCATAAATTACCAAACCAACAAACACAAGGTCGTTAAACGCTTGTAAAACAGATTCCAAATCATTGAACCATCGACATGAATCATATAAATGACAAATCAACAAGGATCATAAATGGTTACCCAAAGACACGCAACAGGATCAAGATTTGGATACTCACTATAAACATAAACAAACAGAATATTCAACATAGTATCTTTTAAGATTTGAAAGCCACGCAGCTTTCGTGCAAACTAATCTATATTCAACATAGGTCTTTCTCCTCAAGGATATACTAATATATTAGTGGGGGACAAGCACTCTCGCCTGCTAATGTAAACATGCAGTAACTGTTTTGTAATTTGTAACAATAAAACAATAACTTCTTTATGAAAAAAATGTGAACATTATTGTTGCCAAGTCACAGGGTATATTTGGAAAACTTGAAATGTGAGAAATGGATGTTAAAACTTCCCAAAGCCTTTCTATAGTAGTAAGATAAAGTCATCCAAAACCTTCAATACCACGTATAACCAAAACAAGAATCACATCAACACAGTCAAAATTCCAAACCCGTTGAAACACAATTCGAATACTTTATCGGTAAATGAAATGCCAGCATACGCACAGCTCAAATAATCCACCACATCTCTAGTCAAGTTCACTATCCATGCCATGACTAGCGGATTCACAAGAACATTCTAGAATCTTATACTCTTAACAATAACCATCAGCATTTACAAAAAAATAAATGAAATAAACAATTCAAATCATTCTATATCAAGCACCAGCAGCAGTACGCACCAAAAAAAAAAAAGCTTCAGAGCAGTCATTCAAGGCCACATGGCACACACAAAAACAAAAAAACGGAAGAAACAAATGAAAGATTAAGGCACAAAAAAAATATATCACCTCCGCAGCGGCCTCGCCTTCAATCGTGGCCTCCGATTCAGCAGCAGCCGCCGGAGCGCCCCAACCGGATTGCGGAGGAGTGGTGGTGGCATAATAGTCGTCATCATCTTCGTCGTCAACATCGGCCCACGACTTCGCCGTCAGCGGTGCCGGAGCCCAGAAAACCTCCTTCTCTTGCTCTCGGGACGCGGCAGACCCTCCTCTTCCTCCTGCCTTGGAGGAGCCGTTGCGGTCGTCGTTGTCGGGCTTCTTCTTCTTCTTCTTAAGGCTCCCGAGCGCAGCGAAGACGTTGGTGCTGTTTATCGCCGGCGCCTCATCTCTCCTGCTCCCTCCTCCCACCATTTCTCAATCTCCCAGTTCAGTAGCTCACGACAACGGCGACGAAACGACACGCTGCGTTTTCGGTCACGCGTAATCGAATTCCCCGCAGCGAAATCGCGAGATAGAGAGACTGGGAAGAGGAGAAGAGTTCGAGTGAAAGGACAAGATCGGGAATAAACAAAAAAAAGGGTTAGATATGAGAATTTCTAGGTTCTTTTTTTTTTTTTTTTTTTTT
>QANU01062381.1:41039-76996 GCA_003254905.1 Nissolia schottii | reverse complement strand
AAAACCAAACGCATGTTAAGAATTTATATTTAGGTACATTCATAAAAAAATTATGGACCACGTAAGTTTTATTTAAGATACATTTTATGAATATTGTCTACTTTTTCTTTTTATGAGTGTATTTAAATATAAGCTATTAAAATTGTGTTTATATATATATATATATATATATATATATATATATATAATATTGTGCTATTAGGCCTCTTTTCGTGTCTGACAAAATTAAAAGCTAGAAGAAATAAAATGGAAATTAACACATTAACAAGTTGTTTGGAATGAAAAAGAAAGAGATAAAATTCATGGAATAGACCCAAATTTACTATCTCATCTCATCATATATTTTGTATAAAAAAAGAAAATAAAATGAAATTCCTCTCCGAAAAAATAAAAAGTATATAATACCATAATACATTAGAGTAGTTGAAAAATAATGCTATGACACATCCCCATGTACAAAAACTTTGTAAATAGACACAAATTTACTTCATGTTAACATACACTCACAATAAAATCAATGAAACTTATAATAAAAAAATGTATCTTATATAAAATTAATAGAACTTATTTTTATTACAAGTATAATTAAATATATAATGTTAAATTTGTATTCACAGAAAAATTTCTTCTCAATTTACCTTAGATGGAGTTGGTGGGTCATTATTATATGCAAATATTTAAAATTATGATTTTGTTAATAATTATCGGTAGAGCACTTATTAAAAAGTTTAAAATATAAATATTTTATTAAAAATAAAATTTTAATATATTAAACGCTTAAAGATTTTATTTCTCTAACAAAATTTTATCATTTTAAATTTTTTAACAAGCCTCCTATCCTTATAAGTAATAAGTAGTAACTTGTTAGAAGGTGAAAATTATTAAAATTTGGATTTTGCAAACTTCTCTCTTAAAATTTAAATTCCCCTAAAAACGCAAGGTTTTATGTCTCACGGGAAATGCGTAATTGATAAAAAAGTAGTCATGCATGATCTTCTTCGCCAGTTGATGTAACCTCCATTTCTGGTTCTGTGTTACTTGTTGTGTCATTCTTACTTTCACTTGTTATAATTGGAACCATAGCATTTATTACCGTCAAATGAGTAACGCTATTCATGACGAAATGGTAATTGACTCACAAGACATACAGCCAAAATCATTCAATCGCATACATCAATTGAAGAGTTTCTATAGAAATATATTAATGATGAGAGATAAATAATAATGTTTAAATGCCTGCACAAATGAACATAAATGAACAATAAATACATTTCAAAGTCATTAAATAGATTAAGGTATTTTCAAAAAAATATGGCAAATTACACCAAATTACACTAGTCTCCTTTACTTTTCAAGTTGACGGTGAAGGCTATGGTGGTCCAGGTAAACTTTTGGACCACCCAAGTAAGGGTAGCATTATAAATATAAAGAGTATTTTATTATTACAAATTCATCCTAATTTTTTTTGGGGGGGGGGGGGAATTCATCCTTATTTCTTTTAATTTGGAATTGGTCTCTTTACTTCACTTTTGTCAAGCCAATGATCGTCCTCAACCATGGGATCACACGAAAGATGATAGCCTAAAATACAGCTTCAAATTTCATCATTCTTCACATCTTGATTTTAATCTTGCTCTTTCTGGGTCATCATCCTCACCACTCATCCTTTCAACTTGCAAACTGTCAAGTAGTTTTATAAGTTTATTGCATCCAAATGATCTAACATTGTAATTTATTCTTAGTTGCAAACCTATCTATGATCTAACATTGCTATGTTTGATTAAACCCCAATTTTAACAAGATTAACCCCAACACGGTAATATGATTTATGGTCGGATTTGTTGATTTACATAAGTCTCGCTCCCACTTCTCTAGTCCATAAGAATTTTGCAGTAGTTCTAGCCCTCCGATTTTTTGGGCTTAGATCAGGAATTGCAGATTATAACCATTAGGATCAGCCATAGATTTGTGTGTAACTATGTGGGAAAGATATTGTAGCAGTGGTGATTTGGAACTGGACTAAAAAAGCAAGTAATTAATAATCCAAATACTAAGCCAAGGATTATTCCTATGTAATGGGGTGACAGTGAATCCAAGAGATTTAACAAACTTGTAAAATGTGAAAAATGAAATTCTCATTCATTGAAGAGCAATGTGCGCATATACACACACACACACACACATATATATATATATATAAATATAAAAGTGTTTTGTTGCTTGTGGTATAAGTAATGGGCCTCTAACTAAAATAACAACCGCTACTAACTACCTATAACTAACTTCTTCAATACATAATAAGCTAAGTGTGGTAGCAATCTGCTGAAGCTTTCAGCAAGCCAAAATCTTGTGATTTTGGACTTGTATGTGTTGTGGTGAGGATGTCAACCAATTGCAATTTGGAAGAAATTGGAAGTAGATGGATGAGTAAACTTTGCAGTTTATTACGAATCAAGTGGCAATCATCTCTATATGCTTTGTTCTTTCATTAAAAGTAGGATTATGTGCAATTTGAATAGCTGAGTTGCTGTTATAGAAAATGACAGTTGAATTGCTTGGTGTGATGCCAAAATTTGAGAGCAAATAGGAGATGTATTGTAATCCACAAGTCACAACAGTTAGTTCTTGGTATTCTGCCTCACAAGAGGACCTTGAAATGGTGGTTTGCTTCTGTCATGCCTCAACCTTGAAATGATAGGTGTACACCTTATAATCTTCCACCATACTGCCAACCAATGATTTTATGCGGTTGACTTATGCGCACTCACTCATTCACAACATGCACAAACATTTGTAACTATAATACACAAACATTTTAAATTGTTAGGTACAAACATTTTTAACTATCATGCACAAACATTCAAGAGTATGTGCACAAACATTTTTAACTAATATGCATAAACTTTTTATTATGGTGCACAAAATTTTTTATTTATCGTTCACAAACATTTTAAATTGTTGTGCACAAACATTCACAGGTACGTGAACAAACATGTTTAACATATTACACAAACAATTTTAACTAACATGCACAAACTTTTTATCATGGTGCACAAACATTTTTAATTATCGTACACATACATTTTAAATTGTGCACAAACATTTTAAACTGTTGTGCATAAATATTTTTAATTATCGTGTACAAACATTTTCAAATATCATGCACAACTATTCACAAGTATGTGCACAAACATTTTTAACTTATTACACAAACATTTTTAACTAACATGAACAAACTTTTTATTATGATACACAAACATTGAGTTTGGCTAACATGGTCCGGGTGGTTACCCAGACCAAATTGGTTTTAGCATCTTAGCCGTCCAAAACACAAATGGATGACTAAGATTAAATCT
Organism: Nissolia schottii; assembly: GCA_003254905.1. Taxonomy (NCBI): domain Eukaryota; kingdom Viridiplantae; phylum Streptophyta; class Magnoliopsida; order Fabales; family Fabaceae; genus Nissolia; species Nissolia schottii. The sequence continues at coordinate 73,640 of QANU01062381.1, read as the reverse complement.
AAGAAATAATTATATAATAATATAATAATTTTTATTTATATTATAATAATATTTTATTTTATTTACCAATTGTACCCCTCTCCATCCTTTTAATTTTCTAATCTTGTCCTAACCCTTGCCCTTCCTTCACCTTTGCCCACATTAGCTGTGTCGATGCGGTCGATGCCGGTGTCCACTCATCATCATCACCATCACCACCCTCCACCATCACCATCTTTATCCTTTCTGATGATCACAGCCCTCCACCTCCACCTCCACCTCCACCATCTACCCTCCAATCCACCATCAATAGCCTCACTCACACCAAATCGCAAATCTGGTCCACCATCACCACCCCACACAGCCAAAATCACCACCACGACCACCATCCTTCATCAACACTCCCCACCATCACTAGAATCTCGCACCACCACAGAAACCAAATCCTCACCATAATCAACCACTCTCACAAAACTCAAAACCAACCACCAACAACACAACACACCCATACGTATAGAAAATCAACCCAAACCCAACAGATCCAACACAACACATACACACATCCATACCTGCAGAGAGAATCAGCCAACACACACACAACCACCGCCCAAAAAAACCATACACACACTAACACAAAGAAGGAGAGAGAAGGATGCCACTGTTGGTGATCCGCCATGGCGGTAGCAGTCACTGGAACCTGAGAGAGAGAGATCTTAGGCCAAAAGAGAGAGAGAAAAAGAGAATAGAACCTCACTACCATCACTCTCAACAGCCACCCCCAAACTACCCACAGTCGCCGCTGCCGCGACCTCTCCCTGAACCACCACCTCTCACACACAGTAACAGACTAGATCTGAGAGAGAGACCAGATCTAAAGCTCGCCCCCGCCAAGCTCACTACAGCTTGAGAGAGAGAGATCTGAGGCCAAAAAGAGAGAGAGAGAGAGAGAAAGAACAGAACGTGAACCCGAGAGAGAGAGTGTGTAAGCTTGAGATGTAAGAAATGGGGAAGGTGGTCATGAAGTGGTAAAGAGGTAGGGGATGGAGATGGTACATGGAGGAGGGACCAAGTGGCGGGACGACGACGACGATGGTTGTTGTGAGAGGGGCGAGAAAGAGGGCTAGAGAAGAGAGACAGAAATGGGGAAGTTTGAGAGGGACGGAGAGAGAATAGATGGAGAGAGACAATGGAGTTGAGGGAGTGGAGAGGTATAATAGTAATTTTGTGATTTTTTTTAAAAAGTTAATATTTGGACCAATTTAGTTCAGGTAACCACTTGGACCATGTTAGAAACATTTTAAAATATTGTCCGCAAACATTTTAAACTGTTGTGAATAAACATTTTTAATTATTATGTACAAACATTTTCAACTATCATGCATAGACATTCACAGGTATATGTACAAACATTTTTAATTATAGTACACAAACATTTTTAACTAACATGCACAAACTTTTTATCATGGTGCACAAACATTTTTAATGATTGTGGACAAATATTTTAATTTGTTGTTCACAAACATTTTTAATTATCGTGGACAAATATTTTAAATTGTTGTGCACAAACATTTTAAACTATTGTATACAACATTTTTAATTATCATCCACAAACATTTTCAACTATCATGCACAAACATTCACAGCTATGTGTACAAACATTTTTAACATATTACACAAACATTTTAAATTAACATGTACAAACTTTTTATTATGGTACACAAACATTTTTAATTTTTGTGCACGAACATTTTAATTAACATGCACAAACTTTTTTATTGTGATGCTTATTATTGTGCACAAACATTCACAAGTATGTGCACAAACATTTTTGACTAACATGCAAAGGCATTTTATTATGATGCACAAACATTTTTAATTATCGTGCATAAACATTTTAAACTATTGTGTGCACAAACATTTTTAATTATCGTGCACAAACATTTTAAACAGTTCAAAATCTTTGTATACAACAGTTCAAAATGCTTGTGCACAAAGATAAAGGGGTGGAGAGTGTGGAGCACAGGACGTGATGCCTTTTGTTATTGGACGCTTAGGTGGTAGTATGGTGGCGACAGTATTTGGGGTGTACATGTAGCACGACCCTATAAAATATATGATTAGGTGAATGCCATTAATTGGTGAAATCTCTTGAGATTTGATACGGTTATATATTTATCATCCTTACCCTATAAATAATGCTTTGAATGCTTAATGTAAGTCACACTATTGAGATTTTCAATAGAATAAAGCTTCATCTCTCTTATCCCTATTCTTTCTCTTTTCCATCTCTACTACTCTCTTTATCATTTCATAATAGTTTTTAGTATATTAGTAAGGATTCAAGATTATTGGTTATCTTAATGCAATCATTGTAAATATTATCAAATTCATTTATAAAGTATATATAATTAAATGTAATACTCCTCCCCTTTTTTTTAATTAGTCTATTTCATATTTTTAAGTAAATTCATAATTTAATATATTTAAAAAGATTATATTATGAATCAATTTAAAATAAAAAATTGTGAAAAGTAACATTGAGATTGCCCAACCCTTGAATTTAATTTTCTCCATACTATATTACACATGGACATTTTATTAATTGTCGAGTATTTAAAACTTGATTAATCTACACGGCAACAAAAGAGACACGATCTCTTCGTTAATGTCTTGTTTGTAGCTCACAATTTGAGACTGTGCTGGGTGTCCTCCATCCCCTTCCACGACGGCATGAACTAACAGCTGCTACCCTCTCATCTCAGGTACTGCTATCTATGTTCGGTTTCCATTGATGTATTGCTCTACTCTGATTTTCATGTATTTCATTTCTGGGTATTGTTGATTTTGCGTTTGTTTTCTCATTCCCTTTACTTGGACATATTCGTTTCATGTTATAATAACATGCACTGAGTTGACTTGTTTTTATACCAAAGTTCGATTTTTTTTTTTCTGGGTTTCATCAATTGAAGGCGGATTTTCCAATCAGAGTTTGCGCTTTCCTGAAATTTAGCTTAAATTTGTGATATAAATGAGAGGTAGGGTTTAGTATGAATTTCGCAGCATTTCGTACAATGTGAGTCTTTAAGAGGGGAACTGAGACTTGCAACAAATTTTTAAGAAATTCCTTTTGTGAATTTAGTTTTTTTTTTTTTAGCTACAAGAAAACTGTTTTGTTTTGTAAGGCGATTTAGTTCACCAATGAAGATCATTCAATCAGAACAAGAAGGAATAAGGGGAAAAAAATTTAAAAATCTTTTACTAAATTTTGCTTGAGTGTGAGGACTGAGGACTAGATCTGCAAATGAGCAAGTGAGAGAGTGAGAGTAAATTTGTGGTGATAATATTTGGTTTGGTTTGGTTTGGTTTTGTTGAAAGATGGTGCCTCTTATTCACCCTTCTTTCCCATTGCCAAGGTTGGCCACTTGGAACATACGATCATGAACCCAGAAAGAATGACAAAGAGAGAGACAGTGGAGAATGAAGAAGAGGAAAATTTGCTGAAGAATGAGAATGATGGAACAGATGATGACCGTAAGATTAACTACAGAGGGTGGAAGGTCATGCCCTTCATTATAGGTGTGCAAGACTACAAGTGCAAGAGCAAGTTTTTGTGTTCTTGCATGCTCTGTTCTCTATTTATTTAGTCAGTTTTTCTTTTCAAATCTCGAGTGACTTGTTTGGGTAACTGGCAGGAAATGAGATTTTTGAGAAGCTAGGAGCCATTGGCACCTTGTCCAATCTCTTGGTCTATCTCACTACGGTATTCAACTTGGAAAACATCACAGCTACAAACATTATTAACATCTTCAATGGCAGCACTAACTTTGCTACATTACTTGGAGCTTTCTCCTCTGACACTCATTTTGGTCGCTACAAGACATTGGGATTTTGTACGGTGGCTTCCTTTTTGGTATATCGTTGCTGCCTGTTGCCTTGATCACTCAAATCAGTTCCATTTGTGCATAGAAAACACAGTAAAATTATTCTTATATGTATATTTGATATGTACTGTTTATATTGACCATAAATATGTTTGTGTAGTTTATACTGTGTTAGTTGTTTCATATAGCCTCATAAATGATTTTATATTTGAAATGTAACCTCAAGCAAGAGCTCATTGGGCTGGGACAATTAGAAGAATGGGGATAAGAAAGATCAAAATCTAAATCACCGAGTCATTGAACACCTGATATTTATGTCGTGAACTATCTCTCCCAAAACCACAAGCTATTAGGTAGAGCTGTAGAGTACATGAATGATTTATATCTAACATGGTCCCCCTCCTATCAAATTTATGGCTTCGTCCCTGCAGATAGGGACAATTGAATTTGGAAAATACCAATGACATTGAGAAAGTGTAAAATAAGATTTGAGATCATCGCCATATTAGTCCATTTTAAAAGGCTCAGTAGTAGCATGTTTGGTTTAGCCTTTGGAAAGCTCCAAACCGTGGTTTGTGCAAAGTCTTGTCTCTCTTCGCTTTTGTCCAAACCATGATTTCAGGATTTCAAAAGCTAAATCAAACATGCTATAATTAATCTATCAACTTTTGTACTTAGACACATTTGCTCATTTAAGTTGTGCACCTAATTGCTAGATTCCCCTGCTTAATACAGGGTTTGCTAGTAATACAACTGACAGCGGCAATCGAGAAGTTGCATCCACCTCATTGTGAAGAGAACACCACATGCCAAGGGCCAACGGAGGGGCAAATGACATTTCTAAAGACTGGTTTAGGATTATTGTTGATAGGAGCTGCAGGGATCCGACCATGTAACTTGGCGTTTGGAGCTGATCAGTTTAATCCTAACACAGATTCTGGGAAAAAGGGGATCAATAGCTTCTTCAGTTGGTACTTTTTCACTTTCACTATAGCTCAGATGGTATCCTTAACAATTATTGTCTATATTCAGTCAAACGTAAGCTGGGCAGTCGGTTTGGGAATTCCTGCTGCTTTGATGCTCTTATCTTCTGTAATCTTCTTCATGGGGTCCAAAATGTATGTGAAAGTCAAACCAAGTGGGAGTCCTATAACTAGTATAGTGCAAGTTATAGTGGCCGCAACAAAGAAGAGGAGGCTGAAGCTCCCAGAGTATCTATATCCTTCCCTCTTCAATTATGTGGCTCCCAAGTCGATGAATTCTAAACTTCCCTACACATATCAATTCAGGTAAATGGCACAAACCACAAAGCATTTACCTTTTGGTGGCTGATACGATGGATTTTTTCATAGTGTTTACGAGAGGGCTTATATTAACAGGTTCCTTGACAAAGCGGCGATTATGACTCCACAAGATCGACTAAATCCCAATGGATCTGCTACTGACCCCTGGAGTCTTTGCAGTATGCAGCAAGTGGAAGAGGTGAAATGCTTGTTGAGAGTGTTACCCATATGGGTTTCAGCCATTTTCTACTATGTTGTTATTGTCCAGCAGCACACTACTTTAGTGTTCCAAGCCCTTCTATCTGACAGGCGTATTGGGGGTAGCAAGTTCATGATCCCCGCAGCATCCTACTATGTCTTCCTGATGATTAGCGTGGCAATATGGTTACCCATCTATGACCGAAAAGTTGTGCCTTTTCTCCAAAGGTTCACCCGAGAAGAGGGTGGCATCACACTCCTTCAAAGGATGGGCATCGGCATATTTTTCTCTATACTCAGCATGCTGGTGTCTGCCATGGTAGAAGGGCACCGGAGAACTCTGGCTCTGACTCAACCTCTAGGAGTGGAAAAAAGAAAAGGCGCAATTTCATCGATGTCGGGTCTGTGGCTGATTCCTCAGCTGACATTGGCTGGACTAGCTGAAGCATTCATGTCTGTTGCACAAATTGAATTTTACTACAAACAGTTTCCTGAGAACATGAGAAGCATCGCAGGCTCTCTTTTCTACTGCGCTCACGCAGGGTCAAGTTATTTGAGCAGTTTTCTGATTTCAGTTGTACACTGGATCACTGCAAGATCTGCTACCGGTAATTGGTTGCCGGAGAATCTGAACAAGGGGAAATTGGACAACTTCTATTGCATCATTGCTGCTCTAGAAGTTGTTAATTTGGGATACTTTCTGCTGTGTGCAAAATGGTATAGGTACAAAGGGACAGACAGCAGTTCCATTGAGCTTGAAAAAGTGACAAAACAATCTGAAAGAACTGCTAATGATGTTTAATGCTTTTGAGTTTATAGCTGCTGGGTAGAAATGGGGCTACAGATGCCACAACCTTCGATTCATTAGGTTCATCACGAGGTGCCACAACATGCATAGAGCTCAAAATCAAATAGCTCATTGCAGCAAAAACACAGTTATACAACTTCAGTTAGATTAAATATTTTTCACTTAGATGTAAGGTGAGAATCTTTGGGAAAAGTGAAAGGTGCCTTCATTAGGACATTTTTCTTGGAGCAGTTAATGGAAGAAAAAGAAAAATTACAGATCGTTAGAGTAGGAGATGAAAACAATTATCAGAATGAGATCAAGTGGGTTACTCATGAACAATTGTGTGATTGATTGTGATTCATTAATCATCTTTAGGTTATATTTTCTCTTAAAATCACAATAGTTGGTTATTTCATTGAGAATTTGGCTGTGAAAAAAAATCTATTTATTGATTGTGTTGATTTCATATGAATGTTGTTGTCAAGACAAAAATGATTACTATTAAATTAGTAGCCCAAGAATAGACGACAGTTATGTGCCGTTACAAAGACACTCGTAAATTTGTCATGTTTACACTAACTTTCTCATCAATTTTTCATATTTATAGGGATGTTTAGTATCATATTTTACAAGAGTATTAGATGCAGTATATATCTGATTCTTTTTCTTTTCGGTTTTTTTTTTTTTTACACAGAAGAGTGTTGTATTCAAACACAAGGACCCAAAATGTTGAGCAAGGCCAGAGGACAAATGTTGCTTGGTGCACCTTCCATCCTCACATTATTTGGATTGGTAAGAGCAATTTGATCCAGTTCATGGGTCACTCTGTTTTCTCTCTTTTCAATACAATTGGATATCAAAAGACCAAAATAACTATCCTGTTGAATCGGTTTCTCTAGTGCTTGGGCTACAACATTGTTGTCTGTTTCCAAAATCACATCAAGACAGCAACAATCCACCGCGAATTGGAGGCCCAAAAAATACGCTCATGTCTCCGCCTCACTAGAATCCAAAAAAACTGCAATTTTTCATGTTGTGGGGACAATTGCTTGGTGCTCACCGTGAACCCCTCAACATTTAACCGACAGAAGTAGGTTTTAGCCGATTTTCTATTTTACATGACTAATGTGTCCCATGTAAATCCCAAATTTATATAACTTGCCCAGCTGAAATTAAATTCCTTTTAGCTATTATAAGTATAAGGAAAAGGATTTAGATCGTCTAAAGTTAGAAGTTCATTCTAGAGAGTAAAGTGAAAGCGTATCACCTTAAGATTAATAAATTAAAAAGTGAGACTCATTTACACTTCATTGATTTAAGAGTGAAAATATTTACTTTATCTTTTAAAGTAAACTCTACATTTTAAAGTATTATTGTCTGAAATAAATGTCGCATACTCGACGCCATAAATTCCTTTATTACTATCTTCCTACTTGCACAGGAGAACTTATTTGACTTTTAAACGATTGTTTTAAAATGACACTGGTTATAGCATGACGATTTTTTTATTAGTGCACATTTAATGGGATTAATTAAAATAAACATAGGGAAGTCTGAAATATAAAGTAAAAGAAAAGTTCACTATCATCTGGAATTAACTTAAAATGTGTTTGGATTGAGTAATTAAAGAGGCGAATGTAATTTTAGAAAGAATTTAAATTGAGCCTCAACAAAATATGTTATTTTGATATCTAATTTTTAAAACGAAATTGTCAAAGTTAAAGAATTTCAAAAAAGATTTCAACTAACTAAAATAGAGGATTTTTACTTGCAATTTGAAATTCCTTCTTACCATCACTTAAGCCGAATGCAATATTAGTGAAATTTAAAATTTAAAATTCAAAATATGAATTCATTTTATGGGTTAATCAACTTATTTTATATCTAAATGAGTTTAGCCTGATCCCATCAAATTTAATTGCTAACCCTAAAACATTAACAAACGAAGACACAAATTTTTGTAAAGAACACTTAATAACAAATACATAATAATATCTATATTAATCATTATATTATTCCATTGAACTATTCATTAAAACGATTATTAGTACAATGATATTTAAAATTATTAATTATTAGGTTTACAAATATATAGTTTTAGAAAGAAGATTTGTCGTTGTTGAAACTCTAATCCAATGGAAGTGAATCAAAAATATATTTAAAACAAATAATCATATGTGAGACTAAACTTTAGATTATAAATTAGCTATCCCACTAAATAAAAGCTGTCATTTGTAACATCTTATTGATTCAGAGTAACTAAGATCCCCTGAAACAATGATCTCACTTAATTAGTATAATGCAAGGGGTTTTTATTATTAGATAATAATTTTTTTTAAAAAGTCCCACTGCTCACTTTATTGCTCTAAAAATGAAACTCCAATAAGTTATGCTAAACAAATGACAATCTGAGAGGATCCAAATTCAATCCAATGATATTGCAAAAGTATTTTTCAATACTCTATTCCATAGTTAATCATTGCATCGTGAAGGAGAAACGAGTTTTTGTGCCCTAATGGAGTTCCAATTCTTAAGCAAATAAATTGTAACAAATAAAGAGCACAAAATTGTAATCCACCAATTAAGGATCTATACCAATTCTTTTGAACTTAGAAATAAATATTAGAAAGCATCTATTTTTTTTTTAATGAATAATACACCTACCCTAAACAACATTACTATGGTTACGTGTTTATAAGCATTCAATTAATTTTTTTCCTCGTTACAAAATATAACATTAAAATATCATTCTCTTATTAGCACTATGCTCCTCCATTCCCAGAGACAACGAGGCCAGCTAGCGCACCGCCTGCAACCTTTTTTCTCTACTCCTTTGTCCTTGTCCTTGTCCTCATTCTCCTTCCTCCACCCCTCATACCACAAACTCCTTCACAACAACCTCCTTCCCTTGCCCCTATATCCAGTAGCGTCCAATCATCTTCCACCTCGGACTAGACTACCATTGGTCCCCGTCGTTTTAGTTTCTTGCCTTGATTCCGGATCCTTCCCTCGTTATATATAGCTATTCAGATTAATCTCTCACGCGTTGTTGTTGTTCTGAATTATTCGATGCAACGGATCCACCATCTCCTCTGCCTCTATCGTTGCCGTTGCATTTTCGCCACTGTCACTGACCACTGCCATCTTCGATTTATTTTTCAACAATCTTACCAGACTATTCCTCCAAAAATCTCCACCACAATAGATCATCTTCATATCATGTACATTAAGTTTTCTTTTACATGTTTTCACATCTCAATACATTACAGATAATTATTAAATGTCTTTTCCAAAATAAAGATCTCAAAATAAGATTAAAAATTATTTATATATAGGATATTATAATAGTTTATATTTTTAAAAAATGCCAAAAATTACTAAAAATATAAAAATAGATAACTTTTATTCTATAAAGTATAGTATAGGCCCCTTGACATAAATTTATGGCTTCACCCCTAGATCAATCTAGCCAGATTTTGTTATTTTGTTGTTGGGTTTTGGTTGCAGATGGAATTTGGTACAACTTTGTTGTTTGTGTGTAGGTGTAAAAGATGGAGAGAATTGGGTGATTGAGCAGGATGGGAAGGTGGAGAGAAGGTGGGGCAGAGGAGATAGTGGAGGTGGTGGCAAGGGGTAGGGAGACGACGGTGGGCAGTGTGACAACAATGGAGAGGAGATGAGATGAGATGGGAGAGTGAGAGTAAAATTGAAAATACAATTGACCACACTTTTAAAATGTGTTTAACAAGATTTTATAAGTGTCATTAAATGTAAATATTTCACTATATAGTATCAAGCACCATATTTACCGGTGCATTACAGTCAGCGTCATTTTTACTAATCAAATAAATAGTAACGATTTAAAGTGAAATAACTTCTAACGCATACACATATTTGAGCCGACTAAATGCATTCGTGTCCAAAAGAATTTAATAATTCAAGTATCTATTATTTTTTTTACTAATAAAAGTTTAGGTAAAGGTAAGCACTGGTATTTTATCAGGGTCAGAGCATGTCTCTAGACTCCTTGAGCACTTATAAAGATACTTATAAATCACCCACTAACAATGCTCTCACTTCTTGTGGACATAATTCAAGCATTTGTAATGAATATAATTTAACATGCTTTTACTTAAGAAAATTCAAAGCTTACTGTAAAAAAAAAATTTTAAATTCAATAGCTTGACTAAAATGATAAACTCAATTAGATGAGTAGGTTTCGTGCCAGCCAGATACTACAGAAGCAAGCACACAAAAAGTCATGTTGATCCTTACTCATGTTATTCCATAAAGAAGTTACCCAAGTTGGGAGGGAGGAAGCAATTGAACCTGCTCTTTGAATGGAGGAAGGAGATTAGAACCAGAACCTTTCCACCTATTCGCAATCCTTAAACAAGTGAGCAGATGATTCTTTTAAAACCTCTCTTATGCAAGTTCAGCCGTGTAGGAATGACATCGTTCTCCATGTTAGGTGCAAGGTTGGGGGGGGGGGCTTGTGTTTTCCATATCTACTTCCATGAAGGCTAGTTAATGGCGGTGATAGTGCTAGCTCACACTTGATCTCCAGGATGTCTTCTGATGAAATGGTAAGCAGATTACACCAAAAACTCACCATTTCTCGTATAGTTCCAGTAAAATGTGTCCTCCTAGTCATTCATAGAGAGTGGCGGCTCCAAAATTTGTTGAGCTTCGAAAGGTAGAAAGATAACCTTTACAAGCTCCTCATTCTAGCTCCAACTTTCCTGGCTTCTCAATTCACTGACTGTTAAGTTGGGATCAAGGATAGTGCCAGGGCTCTAGATCTTAAAGCCATTTTGGTTTGGTAGCCATGGATCTTTCCATATCCGAGTGTTCCCCCATCTCTAGGACCCAACTTGTTGTCTAGATGCTACGCCAGGTGTAGCTCAGCACAAACCCAATTCCAGCCTCTAGGAAACTCTTCCTAGAAAAGTGCTTTGCTCCAAAAGTTCTCGCAGCTAGGGACTCGGGATGCTTTGTGAAATGCCATCCTTGTTTAGCCAAAAGAGTCAGGTTGAAAGCCTTGAACCGGTTAAAACTGTCACTCCTCAACTTAGGGACGTGATCGGCACGCAAGGTACTAGTTATCTTTTAGAAGCATTTGGAACGTTTTTCGTAAAAACATGACATTTAACTTTAATTATAACAAATAAAGCCTTTTTTTTAATAAACATAAACTCTTTTACATTAAACATAATATACATGATAAAATTCACAACTGGTCTGATGATCCTACCTATATATAATTGGAGCATCCTACACATAACTTGATTACAAAATAAAAATAACAATTCCTATAGATAGCTTCACCTCAAAGTGAACTGCTGACTCTGGGATTCTGACATCGATTCACTAACCATAAACTCCATGCTCTGATACGTTGCTTTGTAACCTATAACTGGAAGGGGAGGTGATGGGTGAGAACTATGGGGAGAGTCTTAGTGAGAGGACGTCTACACGACAATATGAGACACTTCGAAAAACCATGGCATGCAGATGCAATACATAATATATATGTCAAGCATAAAACATTTCTATAATAATAACTTATACATAAAAGTATTTGAAAATATAATTCGGTTGGGGAGTTATCTCGATAGATAATTCGAACAGTACAGTTTCGCTTTATGATGCATTATCCTGGACATACTACCCAAGTACCAGGCCAGGACAGTTGGGGATACACTGCTCGAGTCCATAGATTCTTGATAGTTAGTTTTGGCGCACTACCCAAGTACCTAGGTCACGCAATTGGGGATACATTGCTTGAGACCATAGATTCCTGATAGTTAGCCCTAATCTACATGATACATGACACCGGACATCACGAGCTGTCATGTCCGGGTTTTATGGTCTTGCCCTAAAGCTACATGAACCCTATTTTACTTTACGATTGTACAGGGTATACTAGGGTCAATGTAGGTTGTCACTGACTTACAGTTCTATCCTAGATACACTCCCATGAAAACAGTTTTAAATACATAACATAATATGATAACATAATCCTTATACCAATAACATAACATGACTTAATATCTTTAAGTGTTTTATCTTGGAAAAATAAAGTTAGACTACGATCTCATGTTAAGGGAGGTTCCCACATAAGAGAGATGCGTCACAATGGACATCTTAAGTACTAAGTGTTGTCCTTAGCCAGAACCTTTCCTTAACATAAGTCTTCTCCCACCAAATCTTTCCTTAACCATGATCTTTTATTAAGAGTTTAACTAAACAATATGAATATCTATGTCGTTTAATACTAATCATACACACACAACATGAATATATTTAATGCAATAAAATATGTGGTCTCATGTGGTTCTAAAATAGTTTCATAAATATCTACTTCATAAATAAAGAGTTTCTAAATAAAATCATAAGAAAATAACTAATTAAATAAAAGAATAACTAACTTCCTAAATAAAAATAATAAAATAATAAATTTCACCTCTTAGGATTTTATAAAACACGCATAAATAAAATAATGCTAAAATAAATAAATAACTTTTAAAAATAAATACATGGTCTAAAATAGACAGCGAATAAAGTTTGCACTAAGTTGGGAGTTCCTGACACCCTACATGGAGACACTGCTTCCTCACGAATGGAACACGGGAGGGAGAAAAGAAATAAAAGGATAACTGGAGCGAAGAGTGTTACAAAAGCATGACCTCTCAAGCTTTAGAGTGAATTAGTGAGTCTAAACACTCACGAGAAGCTTCTATATATAGCGGGAGGAAGAGACCTCCTTCTATAGCTACAAGCGATGTGGGACTAATTTTCCGACATGCTACAGTGTACCCACACGCCACGCCGCTGCAACGCATTGGCTTTCCTGCCATGCATCTTGCGCGAGATGCATACGTCTCGCACCAGACGTGCCCTGTTTTTTTTTCCTCTTCCCTTCTAAAGGTCTTCACAAAAACCCAGCCCCCTCTTTTTTAGGAGTACACAACTTGTCCTATTTACTCGAGTGAATCTTCCTCTCCCCCACCTTACTCCCCAAAATAATTTTTTTATGAGTGCTTCTATTTGGCTACAGAGGGATTTGGGGAGCAAGAAGCATCCCATAATTTATGTGGGAATAGATTGCACAATAGACAAAATCTCTCTTAAACAAAATCAAACACTTGTTTCTTGGATTTTCTCATGAACTTTGGAATCCCCAAGTACTTCGAGTGTCTCTCCATGACCTTAATCTCAAACCAATCTTAGATAAGCATCTATCTGAAAGCAGCAGGTTTCAGCTAAATGAGACCTCTAACTTATCCAAGTTTGTTATGGACTGGGCCCATATGGCCCATTCCGCAGAAATGACTCACCCGACCCGCCCGACTTACTAAAACCATCCTGGAACAGGAAGCCCATCCCTGGGAAGAAACGTATTCGATCCGCGCACTGCGCCTCTCCGCAGCACGATCATCTCCCATCACACAGGCAGTCTCAAAGTAACCAAGGCAACATGTCCGCGGATAGTGAGGAGTGAATTAACTATCATCAACACCTGACAGGTACGTAAGAGAGATCAAGCACTCAGGTACGCCAGACCATAATCTCATTTCTCATACCCTCATCTTCAACCTCTACTCACTTTGGCATCGGAGTCCTTGCAGGTACCCTGCCAGCCCAGACCACGTAGCTATTTCAGACCTCGTCCGTGGAGCTCCGGAACCCAAACGTACCCCTCCGGTACAAAGTTAATCCTCTGGCCAGAGGCCATTTGATAAGAGTTTAGAATTTCCTTCACAACTTGAATGTCTTGATCTGACAATCTTACAAAGAAAACGTTATCATCAGCGAAGAAGAGATGAGTGATCTAGCATTTCTGGCAATCTTAATCCCATGAACGAGTATGTTTTTTTATGCCTTCAACAACATACCATAGAAGGCTTCCACACAGAGGATGAAGAGATAAGGGGATATTGGATCCCCTTGTCGGAGACCTCTCGAGGATATATATATATATATATATATGATCACTTAAACCTCAACATAAATTATTGTATCTTTTTATAAAGTATAAGGCTAATGTGCATACTAAGATCATCTAATTTTAGACGAGATCAATGTATTTTATTCATTTATTAAAGTGAAAAGCTAAAAGGTGTTTTAAGAGCACTTGTTAAGAAAATAAAAAGAGGTAATTTTTTATTGAAAAAGTAAGACTTGATGATTCTCAATGTCATTACATATATTAAAAACTCCAAAACTTACCTTTTTTGCTTCATTAACCAATCCCCTAAAGGCATGGTCATGAAAACCTTTATTAAAAAAAATAAATGTATTAAAATGTAGAATTTTTAAATGTGATTGATTTGGGGGTATAGATTGATTATTATATTTTCCTATACCCTGTATTTATCATCATTATTTCTCCTGGACCGAACTTTTATTTCTCTACTGGTGCTGAGACCGGCAATGCTATGTGACTCATTAAACCTCTTTTAGTTGTGTCACCGACTTTCTGCAACGTTGACTTTTTGCAAATTTAAAACCGCGTTCGTTGTCAACTTGGATCCGGAGCCTTTCAATTTATCATGCGTTCGTAGATATATCCCACTTGGTTAGAAAAATTAAATAATTTGTAATTCAATCATCCTACCAACTTAGAGAATGATACTTGTCAATATTTTTTTTACACAAAAATATTAACTGTTATTAATAAAAGTTGTTAAAAGGATTAGTAAAAAGAATTTGTATAAGAATATAACATTACACAACATTATTCCTATAATTGTCAAGTGTTATTTATTAGAGTTGGAAAGAGAATTTGTAGAAAGGTATAACATTACTCTCTTGTTAAATAATTCAAAATGAAAAAGTTATTATTTTTTAGGTTCTAATATATTTAATACATTAAAATTTTAAGAGTTATTCATTTGATAAAGTATTTTTTACTTTAAACCTTTTAGCAATCATTCTAAGAGTATTTGTTAGTTTTTTTTTTAAAAAAAATGAAAAATCTTGCTTAGAGTATTTGTTAAAAAATCAAATTAGTTTGGCTATGATTTGATTTTTTTTTTAACACCAATATAGTCTTTAACACATTAAGTTTTGGTATTAATTTAGTCATATATTGAAGAGAGGAAAAAAAAAAGAAATTGATGTCAAAATTATTGTGATTAAATTAATATTAAAATTCAAAGTGTCAAAACTAAATTAATTTTAATTTTTTAAAATACTAAATTGATGTTATCTTCAAAATACACAGATATTTAGTCTAAAATCTTTGCAGACGCGCATCTCTCAAACTTTGCACATAAAAGTTTTTCATAGTTTTCATAAAAAGAATTTCATGAAGAGATTGGTAAGTCAAGAAACCTTTGTCTTTTTCTTGGTGAAACAAAAAAAATGATGTAATCGTGTTTCGAATTGCCAGCTGCAAGGGCAACACAAACGATCAATTATTGGCTACTAATTTAGTGGAAGGTGCAAAAGCACAGTAGGAAGTTTGTATGAGATGAGATGTTGCCAAACGGAAAAAATCAATGGCAAGCCCCTTTTTCTGTGCGTTTGATAATGGACTGCAAGGTCACTAGTGACGATATGTATTTGGGGCCCAGCAAAAGCACTAACGTGTGTTGGTTCACACTTCACATCATCAAATTTTAAGACAAAAATTGACCCAAACCAGAGAAGATTTGAACTCTAGCACTTACGTCCCCATTCAGGAAGATCAAATACTCATTTAGAAAATGTAAGGAAAATTGATTTCATCCGTCTGAAAGATTGTGATGCACTTTTAAGGAAAGATTTTAGGTTAAGGAAAGGCTCTGGCTAGGAAAGTTTGTGATGCACCTCTCTTTCTTGACTACAGTCCTTAGTTCCAAATGAGTAGCAAGAAAACTAGAGTAAAGTATAAATTGGCTGGGATGCTACATTCCATAACCAATATGCTTACTACCTAACGGCTTTAGTAATCAATCTGGCTCACCTAAATTAAATGACTTCTTAAAAAGTATCTTATAGGGTAGATGACTCAGTTCAGCGTCCCCATAATTATGTTCAGTATATGGGATTAACGTCCCACAACTTAAGGATATGCGTACCCTCAAAGATTCAGTATACGTGGCTAGCATACCCACAACTTATAGGTATGCGTACCCTCAAAGATTCAGTATGTGGGTTTAGCGTACCCGAATCACAAGGGTTTATCTTGGTGAAGTAAGATCCATCTTGTACTCCCTCGAAATCGAGGATCGAGAGACATATCTCCTCGCGTCCCTCCGTCAGAGGTGGGCACACGCTACAGGCAAAAACAGATTTACTTTTCAGCATTTACTTTCAGCTTGCTTTCATATGCCTTAATTATTGACTAGCTACATATACACACACATATGGTATTATATGTTATGTGAGTGGTACCGAGGTACCCACCACTGAGTTGGAAACTCACTACTCTGTCTCATTATTTTCAGATACAGTAGAGGAAGATGAGAACATCCCCCTCGTCTAGTAACTGCGAAGTCCAGTGTCAGTGATAAGCTTTGCTTTGTAATGGAATGTTTGTTTATTAGATATGCTCTAGATTACTTAGGCAAGATCCCACATTAGTATACATGTATTAGTTGTTTCATTAGCATTACTTTAAACATGATGTATTTCAAGATATTATTTGAAGTTATTTATGAAACCAATTATTTATTTATATCATACATGAACGTTTTATGCCACGACGTCAGAGCTTTTGTAGGGACAATAGCCCTACATGCGGTCACCTCTAAAGTGGGGGCATGACAAAAACTAACAAAGGAGATACAGAGAAAGAATAAAGGGAGAGCTATTATTCTTAATTTCAAATGTGTGTAATACATTGAGTACTCAAAACACTATTTATAGGCTAAAAGTTATAAACATATCAAATCTCAAAAGATTTCACTAATTAATGACATTCACCTAATAATATTTTTCATAACAAGTATAGATTAAAACAATTAATATTCAAATACACTTTGTTTGTCTTAACTAATTTGATTTGAGTGAGTTGACGCAAATAAAACTCTCTCCTAACACAAATTATTTACATTCGCAAAACTAAACATGAGATTTTACAAGATAAATAAGTATCAAACCATTTAAATTAACTAAATATTTGGAATATTCATTTGTCTTAAGAAAGACATTTTATTTTATATTATCTTTTACATCTTCTGTTTTATAATATTTATCTATTTTTAAATTTAGTACATTCATAAATTAATATAATTTTAATTGATCATATACAATAATTTATGAATATACCAAATTTTAAAATGGATAAACATTAGGAAACAGATAGAGTATTTTATTAAAATAAGTCAACAATATTTATTATTTATTGTAACTCTTCTTCTCTCTCCATATTTTCATTAAATGAAATGAGAAAGCGTTAATTGAGTAATTTGTTTCAACGTATTAACACCGAGACTATTAAACCATTTCTCAATATTTATGCAAATAATTTAATTACAATATCTTTTATCAATTTTTAACATCTAATTAATTTATTTTTATTTTATAAAATAATTTATTTATTTTTATTACTCCTTTTGTCCACTTTTACTTACCACTTCTTATTTAAAATTTTGTCCAATATTATTTGTTATATGATTAAATTAAAAAAATATTAATTTTTCTCTTCCAATTATATTCCTATGTAATTTAATACAAGTTTGCATTATGTACTTACTATTGTGATAAGATCCAAGAGAGAATGGTGTTGAGAGAGAAATTATTCAAGGTTAATTTAGTCCAGGGCTATACATTATAAATTTAATGTTAATTAAATAATTTCATAATATGTATATTTGTTAAAATTGACAACAAAAAGTAGACAAAGAGTAATGTCTTTTTATATCAATGTGAAGTCAATCAAGGTGGTAAGTATCTCAACCTCTTAACCAAAAGTCTTGTATTCAAGCTCTAAGAATAAAAAGAAAAAAATCCTCTACGGTAGGCCCAACCCCCTTCAAGGACCTCAATTAGATTAAACTAGGTTAGTTGAGTTGTGCTTCTCTAATGATAAAATAATATTTTACATAAGGATTTTGTGGTTAAGAGTTAAGACAACCATAGTGAAAATGGTTTAAGTTCTCTCTCATATTTTCAATGCTTGCATATATGAAAATTGTACTCTTTTTTTAATGTAAACTTTTATTTTTGTGTTTCCTTAACTCTTATAATACTTGTTAAATTATTTAGAGTAAAATATAACCCGCTCTCCTAATAGGTGTCTAAATTATACTCCTCTTCCCTTTATTTTGAAAACTTACACTCCCCCTCCTCTAACAAATGAAAGTAAGTTATACTTTAATCTTTATTTATATTTTTGACCAAAATACCCTTCACAAATAGTTATACATATTAATTTTTTTTAAAAATAAAACTATGATTAATAATAGTATAAAAAATATTGATACATGACTATGATAATTATCTAAAATTATTCTATTAAAAGAATAAATTATTAATTAATTATTAAAAATTTGTGATAATGTTAAAAGAAAAAAAACTAAGTGTTTTTTCAACAACTAATTTTGAAATAATAGTGTGTATAAAAGTATACATTAACATTTTTAAATTAATTGTTAAGAACATAGTTAATATTTTCTTTTAAAATTATCATAACCTTTTCATCAACAACTTATTTTATTTATAGATTAATTTTTACATAATTATCATAATTACGTAAAAATATTTTATATTTTTATTAATTAGATTATTTTATTTAAAAAAATATTTTTATGTGTATAACTATTTATGAAGGGTATTTCATTAAAAAAATATAAAAATTTATTAAATTGTAACTTACTTTTATTTTTAAGGGGTATATGTTTTCAAAATGGAAGGGAGGAAAGAATAATTTAGGCATCTTTAAAGAGAGGGGAATGTGTTTAACTCAACCCTTAAATAAAAGTGAAGGTCATATCATAATTAATGCTGAGATGTCAATTTATTATTGAACATTTAGTGCATTTAAATTTAATATATGGATTTTTGCTAATTAATGACCTAATTAAGGGCATTGGTTAAAAAAATTAGATGAGTAATTTTAAAATTTTTAAAGTATTCAATGTCATTGAAAACATTTAAACTTTACCTTTTTCAATACAAAGTTACTATTTTAACTTTCTTAACAAGTGTCTATAGGGCACTTGCTAATAAAATCTTTACTATATTCATAAATTGATGTATTTGGTCAAATGCATTAATTTATGTATATGCAAAATTTAAAAATAAATAAATATTATGAAATATAAGAGGTACAAAAGTGTTTCATGAACATACAATAACGAATAAATCCTCAATTTTGTCCACATAAATTTTCATTTTAGTCAACTTCGAATTTGACAAAGAAAAAATTGACAAAAAATCGTCTTTGCAAAATGTAAAATTCTGTAATTTTAGTCCCTTAGTTATTTTTCTAACGATGACAGTTGACGTGTCACATAATTTATAAATTTTTTTATTTAAATTATTCTTACAAAATACAAAAATTTAGTTATGTTAGCCTTTCATTATCCATCACTTCAGTTGTAATGACTAGAAAAAGTGACATAATCTTACTGACTTTTATATTTTTCTAAGAATGATTTCAATTAAAATAATTGTCAAAAGATAATTTTAAGTGAAGTGAAAATCTACATGAAGTGTACAATAATTTTTCAGGATAAGGAGTTCATGACACGGGTCTGAGTATTAGTTAACTCTCATTATTAGTGCATCGTAGTTTCAGATTCAATTTCTCCAACACATAATAATTGCATTCCGTCTCCCTCCGGCGAAGGGAAGTAAGAGAGCCTATATATACACCTCAATACATTGAAGGGAAAGTGACACCACCCAAGGATATCAACCTCAACTAGCAACTATGGATCATACAATTGAGGCAAAAACCGTGGAAGAGAAAAATGTGACACAAGATGATCCTAAGATTAACTACAGAGGTTGGAAGGCCATGCCATTCATTATTGGTAAGGATTTTGCAAAATCACACTCTCTCTTTTTGTGTGTCTTTTTTTTTTTTTTTTTTTTCCTTTTTNCTTTTTTTAATACATGTTCTTGAACTGTTTAGGGAATGAAACCTTTGAGAAACTGGGAGCAATTGGAACCTTGGCAAACCTCTTGGTGTATCTGACAACTGTGTTCAACCTCAAGAACATCACTGCCACAAACATGGTCATTATCTTCAGCGGCAGCACCAACTTTGCCACTTTGCTCGGTGCTTTCTTCTCTGACACTTACTTTGGCCGTTACAAGACACTAGGATTTTGCACATGCACCTCGTTCCTGGTACTATTGACCTTTAATTGTCATTATTCCATGCCAACTTGGTCCTTCTCACTCAATTTTGTTAAAATTGTTTTTGACAAAAATATATAAAATATGATTCTCATATCAGAAAAAAAATGTTTTGGGGTGAACTAGTGATATCTACTGTCAGCAAGAGACTAACCCCTCACAACAACTGAGTTCACACAAAATAATAGACAGCTAGTCACGAAAGAAAATAATTAGCAAAGTTTGAATATTATTTTGGCCGATTTGTCTGTAGAGTGGGATTTGAAGTAACTGTATGGTTGGTGCTTTGTGATGGGAAGGTTACAGATTCAAATCGAGGAAACTCCCCCTCTGTTCTCTAGCTTGATTGAAGAACATGTAATGGTAATTTGACATGAGCTGTGTGTGTTTTTTGCTTCTTTTTTTTTGTTTCCCCTGCATCCAAACAGGGCTTGCTTGTGATACAACTCACAGCAGTATTCAAGAATCTGCATCCAGCTCAATGTGGAAAGGACAGCAGCACATGCAAGGGGCCGACGGCGGGGCAGATGGCATTTCTCCTGGCCGGATTCGGCCTGCTGCTGGTTGGCGCGGCCGGTGTCCGGCCGTGTAACTTGGCGTTCGGCGCGGATCAGTTCAATCCCAACACCGAGTCAGGCAAAAAAGGAATCAACAGCTTCTTCAATTGGTACGTTTTCACCTTCACTTTTGCACAGATGGTGTCATTGACACTGATTGTGTACGTTCAGTCAAATGTGAGCTGGGCAATTGGTTTGGGAATCCCTGCTGTTTTGATGCTGTTAGCATGTGCGGTGTTTTTCGTGGGGACCAAAATATATGTTAAGGTTAAGCCAAGTGGTAGCCCCGTGACTAGTATTGTGCAAGTTATAGTGGTTGCAATCAAGAAAAGGGGTCTGCAGCTACCTGCCGAATTCTCCCTCTTCGACCATGTTTCCCCCAACTCTTTGAACTCCAAGCTTCCTTACACATATCAATTCAGGTAACAAATCCAACAATTTTTAACTTCGGCCATTATTTGAACATTGTGAGTGACAACGAATGTTGCATCAACAGATTATTGGACAAAGCAGCGATTGTGACGCCACAGGACAAAATAAAGGAGGATGGGTCTGCAGCTGATCCTTGGAACCTCTGCAGCATGCAGCAAGTGGAAGAGGTGAAATGCCTGGTGAGGGTGTTGCCAATATGGTTCTCAGCAATCCTGTACCACTTAATCATTGTCCAGCAGCACACTTTAGCTGTGTTCCAAGCCCTTCAATCGGACAGAAGGCTCGGCCGCAGCGAATTCAAAATCCCGGCCGCATCCTTCTACGTGTTCTTGATGCTGAGCATGACAATCTGGCTTCCAATCTACGACCGGATCGCTGTCCCTCTACTCCGCCGGATCACCGGAAGAGACACCGGCATCACAGTCCTCCAGAGGATGGGAGCCGGCGTATTCCTGGCGATACTCAGCATGCTAGTGTCTGCCTTTGTGGAAGAGCACAGAAGAAATCTAGCGCTAACAAATCCAATAGGAATACTGCCTAGAAAAGGTGCGATCTCGTCCATGTCCGGCCTGTGGCTAATTCCTCAATTAGCAATAGCAGGGCTTGCTGATTCATTCAGTTCTGTTGGACAAGTTGAATTGTACTACAAGCAATTCCCTGAGAACATGAGGACCATTGCGGGGTCACTCTTCTACTGCGGCATGGCAGGGTCTAGCTATCTGAGCACTTTCCTCATCTCACTTGTTCACAGAACCACAGAAAGATCTGCAACAGGGAATTGGATGCCTGAGGATCTCAACAAGGGCAGATTGGATTACTTTTACTACATGATTGCTTCCATACAAGTCTTCAATTTCGGCTACTTTTTGTTCTGTTCGAAATGGTTCAAGTATAAAGAAACCGGTGGCAGCAGCAACATTGAACTCAACGGATCAGAATCTAAACAATATTCTGAAACATCTGCTAATGGTGTTTGATGATTAATTGTGCTTATCATATTAAGGTTATTGCGGCTATAAGAACTCATCCATGCATCATTAGGTGGCACAAGAGACTCAACACACACGCGGTTTATGATACTAGGTAGTATCTAGAGGTGTGCTTCTTTCAGCCTAGACAAGTAATTTTAAAATGGGTTAGGTGGATTTGGATGTAATGTTTTTTATTTAGAAATGTGATTTCTACATCTAAAAGCAAACAAAGTTTTGGTTTTTCTCTCTTGCACACTCCTCACCATCCAGAATTTTGTGTTTATTTCTTTTAAGGTATCTATGAAATATATAGTAATAATATATGTACAAATCCCATTCTTTTGTAATTAGTCAGGAAGATAGAGGGGTTTTCATCGATGTTTACTTGAAGGATTCTGTTTAAAAGGAGTTATTGTCTATGTTTTTTAATTAAATTGAAAATTAAAGCAATAAAACTTTAATTTATGGTTTTATTAGTTTAATTGATCATTATTTTTAATTAAGTTGTAATTAAATTACAAATATCTAAAGTGAAATATGATTGAATCACAATTAGACAGTCGGCTAAGTTTTAAAAAAAAACACATTGCTGCATTTGCACAAGCTGACAAGTGACAATAATCCACTGTTTTTGGAAAATAATCCACCACTACCTTTTAAGTAGCAATCAATACTCCACTTAATGATGAGTGACGAAGTATATTCAAAGCTGCAAGTTACGGTCAACAGTTTTCTAGAAGCAAAAATGAAAAAGTAATTGACATGTTGCTACACTAGCTTCCATTTTTGCGTTGTCCATTGCGCAAACATTTCCGTTGCCTGCATTAATTAAGGAAACTAAAATAAAAAAAATTAAATTTATAAAATATTCAATGTGATTAAAAACATGTAAGTTTCATTTTTTAAAATACAAAGTTATTATTTATAATTTTTAACAAAGCATTCTAAAGATATTCGTTTAAAAAAAAATAATAATCGACGTAGTTAAAAGCCCAACATCCAAAAAGACTGTGCCCCATAGCCCGGTGCAAGCCAAGAGCACACTAAGAATCTTCTGCGAGATTCATTGCATGTTTGATTTTCCGTTGAAATACACTTAAAATTAATTCTAAGTTTTAATAAAAATAATTTTTTTTTACTTTTAAATTTTGAAATTTAATTTTAAACTATCACAACACAACGAAAAATAAACACAATATCAGCTGAGCAGACTTTCAAGTTAACGCTTTAAACCTCCACAAAATTACCATGGTTATGTTTGAGGGTGTTACATGTAATTTATTAATGGAAAATAATATTGCATGTATTTAGAGCTTTAATTTACGTACTAATTTTATTTAGAAATGTCATTTTCACTATAACTTATGGTGAGTTTTATTAATAAAAATTACTATATAAATTATTAATTAATTTTATCATAAGTTATAGTTAAAATGCCGTACTTTAAATTAAATAAAATACAGTTTCGTGTGATTGCATCTGAGAAAATATGAACACTGATACCAAGAATAGGGACATTATTTTTCTTTTATATATATAGTACGTGTTCTATAGATTACAGGCTCATAGGCACCGTTGAACGTAAGCCACCTTCCGAGTAGAGTTTATTGGCTAAACTAATAAATATATATTAAGCCCCTCAGGTATATTTATGGAAAGCAAATTGGCATTAAACAAAAGTTCCAAGTTTCAACAGAAACATTAGCAAGTGGGGGGAAAAATTGTGTTATAGCCTATCTGTTTTATATTCACTCACAGCTATTTGTTACAGCAAAGCATGATCACTGATTAATAGTCAACAACGGGCAGGTCTGTATCAAATCTGATGTAACACATCATAAAGTAGACTAACACACTTTTTCCTGCCTAACCTGGCCAATTAAAGAAAAACCAACATCAACTAAATTAACTATTGTATATGGTCAATCTAAAAAAAAATCTCGAGATTGTCTAATGATTATTATTTCTATGCCAAATTGTGGAAGTTAAAGTAATATACACTGCAAATCATCAAGCTCTGATATAATGAAAGGATCTTTGCTTCGTTTTTGTAAAGTGAAAGGATATTTCCATACAAAGCTATGAGCCTATGATTAACAAATAATGTTTGCTTTGCAAAATGATGTTGGGTTGCAGTCAGGGAAGCCCAAAATCAAAGATTTAAACAAATGGGAGTGAGATATAAAGCAGGTTAGACATCACATCTTAACTCAAAATCTTGAGACAATAAATTTATGGTCATCCCACGTATATACACCTCAGTTCATCATCAACTAATGTGAGACTATTTACTACACTTACACTTGAATCCCAACAACCTTCCTCTCAAGTGTGAGTCCCCCATCAGTGTCCAACCCCCACTTCAGTGGAAGTTCACGCTCATTCGAGTATTCAATGGCATTAACAATAGTCACACCTTTCTTCACTTGTACCGTCATCACCCTACAAAACATGTCATTCGGTCTCCACATTGTCAAGAAGACTTTCAATACAAGGTATCCCATACCCGGATCTTGTTGGAATTCAAGTGTGAGTGTTAAGAAAAAAAAGTCTCACATTAGTTAGTGATAGACTAAGTGATTAGTATATAAGTGAGAGGACACATAAACTCATTGTCTTAAGGTTTGGGGTCAAAATGTGGCGTCCGACCCGTTTGTGTGGTTTCTCACTTAGCCCACAGTGTTAATCTTCCCGATTTTGGGCTCCCCTTTCCATCAGATCCAATGACTGTCATTGCTTCAATACTCCACTAGGTTGATCCAAACTTTCAGCTTTGATACCACTTGTTGGGCTTAAAGCAGTGAGGGGAGCCTGAAATCAAAAATTTAAACAAACGGATTAAGTGAAACACAAAGCTGGTTAGATGCCACATCTTGACCCAAAACCTTAAAGCAATGAATTTATGGGTCCTCCCACTTTTATACACCTCGCTTAGTCCATCACTAACCAATGTGAGATTTTTTTTTAGACTCACACGAATCCCAACAATCTCCCTCTTCAAACTTGACCAATTAACCTGAAGTAGATTTTTGAGAATCTACATCTCCTGCCATAACTGCATTAGTAAAACCAACTAGCACGTATTTCTCACCACCAAGAGTAAGACTCAAATTGGTTGTACATCTAAGGCATCTCACAATCCATTTCACAACATTCAAATGCTCTTTACCATGATTTGATAGAAAATGACTCACCGTAACAACCACATGGGCAATGTCGGGCTTGGTGCACCCCATGGCATACATCAAGTTTCCAAAAACTGAGGTGTAAGGAACTTTCTCCATATCTTGTTTCTCTTCTTCAGTAGTCGAACATTATTAGGATTCAAGTGTGAGTGTTTAAAAAAGTCCCACTGGTGGACTAAGTGGAAAGTTTATAAGTGGGAGAACTCATAGATTCGTTGCCTTTAGGTTTTGGGTCATGATATGGTGTCTAATCCGCTTGTGTGGTATTTCTCACTTAGCCCACCAGTGTTAATCTCCCCAATTTTGGGCTCTCTTTCCCATCAAGTGGCATCAGAGCCGCAATGGTGATGAGGGGCTCACACTTGAGGTGAGATTGTTAGTATTCAAGTGTGAGTGTTTAAAAAAGTCTCACATTGGTTAATGATGAACTAAGTTGAGAGTTTATAAATGAGAGGACCCATAGACTCATTGTCTTAAGGTTTTGGCCAAAATGTGATGTCTAATCCATTTGGGTGTTTCTCACTTAGTGTTAATCTCTCCAATTTTGTATTCCCTTTTCCATCAAATGAAAGTAAACAAAAGGATCATTGTGTATACAGATTATAATTTTGAAACAATGGTAATTTTAAATATTTTATCACATAAAATTTTTTGAAGGCGTCTATATTTTTTTTTTTTTGCAAATGCAAGGGTTTTGGTATGTATTGCAATTAATGCATCTCACAAAAAAAAATGTCAAGGCAACACAAAAGAGGCTATTAGAAGAGGAATCAAATCTCTAGTTTCCTGTTTCTACAACTAAATATTATTTACAGGGAAAAAATATGACTGCTACTATTTTAAAGTTATCCACGATTTATTTGATCATTATATCTATACTTATTTACTACTTATTTATATTATGTAGACCAGTGCTACTACGACAAGTTATTTTATTGGTTCCCATTTATAAATTTTGTTTACATCTATAATGCTATATGAGTAGTGTACTACCTTTCATGCATAGTACTAACCATAAATTTGTCTCATGAAAACCTTGTAGAACAATGAGTGATGCTTGTTGAGATGATGTCATCCCTGTTTAGCTAGAATTGTTAAGTTAAAAGCCTTTAAGTCTTTAGATCCCATTCCACCCTCACTCTTTGGCCTGCATAGAATGTCCCAGCTAATCCAAGATATTTTCTTTCATTGTTCTTTTGGCCCCACCAAAACTGAGTCATGGATTTGTAGAGATCATCAATCAAAGTCGCTGGTAGCATGAAACATCCTAGCACGTGAATAGGAATAGCAAAGCCAACTGCTTTGATCAACACTTCCTTGTAGAAAAAGCTTCCTCTTCCAGTGGTTTAATTTATCTTTGATAAATTCAAAGGTGTCTCTTTTAGATCTCCTGACAATAGCAAGAAGGCCTAGGTACTTGTCTTGAGCCCCAAGGTAATAAGGGACTTGAAGATTTGAGGCTAGTTGAGTTCTCAAGTCTTGTGAGGTGTTAAGGCTAAAGAACAATGATGATTTGTTGAAGTTGATTAATGACCCATTGATCTCATGGTGACATCTCAAGACAATCTTCAAGTTGTGACAAGGCTCCTTAGTGGCATGACTGAAGAGAGTAGATTCATCTTTAAACAAGAGATGGTTGATGGTAGGAAAATTCTTGTTAATCCTCAATCCTTCGACACTCCTTTTTCTTTCATCCTGGAACATCAAATATGAAAGACCTTCAACACAAATATGGAAAAGAAAAGAAGAGAGAGAGTGACCCTGGCGAAGACCAAGCTGGGGTAAGCACCAGTGAATAAGAAATCGTGGTAACACATTCCTTGATCTAGTTGATTCACCTGGAACAAAATCCCAACTTCTTCATCATAAACCATAGGAATCTCCACTCCACCCGGTCATGGGTCTTACTCATGTCAAGCTTGAGGGCCATTTCATGAGAGAACCATGGTGCTTGTTTTTGAGGAAATGCATGCACTCGTGTGCCACCAAGATATTATCACTTATCAATCGACCTTTAATGAAGGCACTCTGATTTGCACTGATAACCTTATTCATAATCCTTTGCGATCTCTAGGTTAGGACATTAGAAATAATTTTGTAAAGTATTATGTATAAGCTAATAGGCTTCATTTGAGCAAGGGAAGTAGCATTTGTAACCTTGGGAATCAAACAAATATGAGATGATTAAGACTCTTAAGAATTTTACCTCTCTGAAAAAAGCTTTTGACCACTCTACACACATCCACTCCAACAATGTCTCAATAAAACTAGTAGAACTTAGCAGAAAAGCCATCAGTATTTATTGATTTCAATTTATAACTTTCGTTTAAATCTATAATGCTATATGAGTAGTGTACTATCTTTCATGCATAGTACCAACCATAAATTTGTCTTATGAAATGACAAATTCCCAATTTTTTCCTATTCTTTTTTAGTTATAGTCTTTATATAGTACTTTGACCTATATGCTTTTTATAAAAGTAAAGTTACGTATGGTGCATGTCAATTGTAAATGTCAGTAAATATTTTTTACATTTATGAACCTTTCTTTCAAATATATTTATTACTGAATGTAAGGTTACATATGCATGATCTGACATGTTTTATCATTTTTCTATTATTTTTTATATACTACTCATTTGCATGAAGTTACTCATTATTACTTGTTTTTACCTTAAAAAATTAAATAGAGATTTTGTGACTTATTTTTTAACCAAACTTGCTCAGGAATAGTAGTTTGATTGTAACACCCTTTAATGCTACGATTGAAAAGTGAAAAGCATGATAAGACAAAATTTGCAAAGAGAGGTTAAATGTGGAGGAGAATGCTTGGTTATTATAGCAAGTAATAATAAATAGTAGAAAGAAAAGGACAAAATGTGGAAGGCATGTTGACTCCTTCCTTAATTGTCCAATTACTTCTATAAAAGACTGAGTCTTTTACATGATTTATCATCAGTACGAGTAAGTAGAAAATCTATTTTTCTAGTGTCTATGTGTGACTGAGGAATGAGAGAAAAATAATTAGGAGGTATATTATTTGTGAGACTTTTGAATCAGGAACAAAGAACGATGTTCTACAGGAATTATCAGGGAACGATATGAGAGTTCCAGTGACTCTAGGTGAATGGTAGTTTTTCACGGCCTATTTTAACGGCCATTAGTATTTATTTTTATAAACATTATTTCATGCATATTATGAGCAAATATATGATATTATCAGGACATGTTTTAGAAAATATTCTAAGACATATTTTCAATGATCAGTAGGAATAATTTCAAAAATATTTCATGAAAAATATTTATGAACTCATGAAAATTTTTTATTTTACATGTGGATGCATTTGATAGTAAGACATTGCAAGTGTTGCATGATGAGTATTATGATTTTTATATATTATTATCGTGATGATAAAATAAATATAAAATTTTGATTAGGGGTATCTAGATTACAATTGTACGTCGGAAATAGCCTATGTAAACCTTAGTACCTTGTAGGCACACCGTGACACACAGACAAATAGTATATTGTGAGGCTCGAGCTTATAGGAAACCATGATGCTCAAGCAGAAATCATACCATGAGACTTGGGTGATACCCTGAGATAGATATCTCCTCAGATATTTAGAAGTTTTGAAATTACTATTACTTTTACTATCTTCATCATCATCATATTTGTTAAACAAAAAATAGAGAGAACAGAGACATGGAACAAGGTACCTAAATATGTGCAAGTGTATTATAATTTTTGAATGGTCAAATTACAAAAGAAGTTATTCTATTTATAGGCCTAAGTGCTAAAGACAGTTACACTATACCAATAACTATACAAATCAATTCTCCTTGTAATAGTGAAAACATATATACGTTATAATATAACGCTTATGTTATAAACGTCAACATCTCCCTCAAACTCAAGTAGATGTTGACGAAATCAACTTGAATTTGAAAATTAGAGAACAGAAGCGACCAGGATGATGAGCCTTGGTGAATAAATCAACAGGTTGGTCAAGAGTCTCAATGGAGATGGGTTGAAGAGCACCTTGCAGAATGTGCTGACGAAAAAAGTAACAATCAATCTCAATGTGTTTAGTGTGTTTAGTAGTTCATGGAACACATCAATATGAGCAATCTGAATAGCACTTTGGTTATCATAATAGAGATCAATTGGAGAGGATTGGGATATGCCCAAGTCATCTAGAAGTCAACGTAGCCAAAGGAGTTTGGAAGGGGTATCGGCAAGAGCTCGATACTCAGCTTCATTGGAAGAGCATTCAAGTTTGTTTCTTGCTCCACCATGAAATAAGAGAGTCACCAAGGAAGACACAATAACCATTGGTAGAATGTCAATCAGTAGGTTCACCACCCCAATTAGTATCAGTGTAAGCCTAGAGGATCAAGGAAGAATGGGTGGAGAAATGAAGTCCATGAAACAATGTTCTCTTGACATAGTGGAGAATATGGAGAAAGCAACATAATAAGTAGATCGTGGGGTTGTTATAAAGTGACTGACTAGATGCACAACGTAGGAAATATCAGGGTAAGTAATAGTCAAATAGATTAAGTTCTGGACCAATTATCTGTATAGAGTAGGATTCTCAAACATAGTAATATCCATATATGTAAAGTAAACATTAGGCTCAAGAGGAGTGAATTTTCTGCGGCTATCTATAAGACCGACTCGAGAAATAAGATCAGAAGTATACTTAGCCTGAGATAAACAAATACCATTAATAGAGAAAATGAAGACCTAAAAAATAGTTAAGAGGACCAAGATCCTTCATTTCAAAATGGTGACTCAAGGATGCTTTAAGATCGATAATATATGAGGTGTTATCTCCAATAATTATCATGTCATCAATAGAAAGTAACAATAACACAAAGCCTTCATCAGTTCGAAGAATGAAAAGAGCAGAGTCATATGGACTTGACGAGAAACCTAATTGAGTGACAATAGAACTAAATTTGGAAAATCATGCTCGATGAGGCTACTTAAGACCATATAAAGCCTTATGAAGAAGACAGACCTTGTTCGGTGGACAACTGTAACCTTGGGGAGGTTGCATATAGACTTCTTTCTTCAAATCACCATTGAGGAAAGCATTCACATCCATTTAACTAAGAGGCCATTTCTGAGTAGCTATTATAGCAAGTAAAGCATGAACAGAGGTTATGCAAGCAATAGGAGCAAAAGTTTCCTCATAATCAATGTCATACACTTGAGTAAATCCCCTAGCAAACAAGTGAGCTTTATATCGTTCAACAAAGCCATCAGAGTGAGTCTTGATCTTGTACAGCCATTTGCATCCAACAAATTTCTTATCAAAAGGAGGATTAACCAAGTCCCAAGTGTGAGTCTTTTCTAAGGCTTGTAATTCTTCTTGCATAGCAAATTGCAATTGAGGATC
Source organism: Nissolia schottii (assembly GCA_003254905.1). NCBI lineage: Eukaryota > Viridiplantae > Streptophyta > Magnoliopsida > Fabales > Fabaceae > Nissolia > Nissolia schottii. Next base: position 42,658 of record QANU01062381.1, on the reverse strand, counting down.
ATGGAGGCTTATTTGTAGGATTGTGATTCATGTAAGTGAATCATGGTAGAAAAACAATTATAATCAGAAAGATAGAAAGGTTGATTTCTTACTCTAATTGGCTGATCAGGAGATACTTGAGGAACGGGTACAGGAAATACATCTGAAACAAGGTCATCGGGAGTGTTGAAAACTTTAGAAGGGAATGCGTGATCAAGAGAAGGACATACATCAAAGTCACAAGGAAAAAGATCAACAAAGGAATTAGTGAAGAGAGGACTCGTGGTGGAAGGACTGGACTTGAAGGAAGACAGAGATGAGAACATGTGGTGTTCCCAAAAAAAATGACATGACGCAATATATGAATGCGTTGAGAGACGGGATCCCAACAATGATAACCTTTATGTTCTGTCCCATATCCAAGAAATCAACAAAGGTAGGCATGGGGTTCCAGTTTTGTGTATTCATGTGGTTAAAGAAGTACAAAATAAGCACAACAAAAAACTTTAATAAATTTATAATACGGAGGACTGTGATAAAGACACTCAAAAGTAGAGACATAACCAAAAATAGAGGAAGTAAGTTGATTAATGACATAGACAGTAGTGAGAGCAACTTCACCCCAAGCCTGCTGAAGATAGGAAGAAGAGAGAAGCATAGCATGAATAAAGTCAAGAATGTGACGATGCTTTCTCTTCGTGCGACCATTCTTTTGAGAGGTACTAGGACAAGAGAATTCAGATATAGTTCCCTATTCTTGAAGGAAATTCATATGTTTTGAGTCATGATATTCCATTGCATTATCAGACCGAAAAACCTTAATGACATTAGAAAATTGTGTTTTAATCATTTTGGCAAAGTTAATGTAAATTCCAGGTAGTTCACGACGATTATTCATTAAATAGATTCAAGTGTAGCATGAATGATTGTCAATGAATATAACAAAATATCGAGCTCCTCCCAATGTAGGAATGGGAGCAGGTCATCATACATCAGAATGCACCAGATCAAATGGAGATGTAGAAATAGATGTACTATGATTAAAAGATAAAGTTGGTTGTTTAGCAGCTTGACATGAAATACAATTGAAAGACTCATTGCTAATAGATCCTAGACTTCATGCATAAATAAGATGTCGCATTTTGTCTAGAGAGCTATGTAATGACCCCAGAAATCGTTACCAGGACGCAAGAGACTAGTTCTCTTATGAAAGCCTCCTAACGTGTTAATCATGAAAAACACCCAGCTTTTATAAATAAAAAGGAAATACTTTTAAATAAAATCTAAACATCGCTATATAATATGAGTAAAAGATTCTTTACAAGATACAAAATATAATATAAGTCAAAATGTGTTATTCTCTGCTTGTAGTCTACTAGAGCACTCTAAAGATTGACATGAATGTAAACTCTCCCAAAGACTGAAATAACTGAAGAATACTTCATAATAACATGAAGCTCACCAAGAGTCCAAACTGCTGAGATCTACTAAGCGAGCGGCACGTCTACGTCAACAGTATCTGAAAAAGGTTAATGAGGGGTGAGTCATCGCTCAGTGAACGACAAACCCTACAGTGACATGGGACAATTCGTGACCATGGCATGCAAATGCAATACATAATATATATATATATATATATA